>KN818222.1:0-88148 GCA_000827485.1 Amanita muscaria Koide BX008
ATGTTTTCCTGTTTAGCGAGAGTGGTCAGAGCGGATCGACGAAAGTGAAAGCGGTAAGAGCCGACCAACTTCAGAGCGAGCTGAGTAGGCGAGAGTGGTCAGCTCAGAGCGGGAGTGGGCGGGAGTGATCAGACCAGAGCTGGAGTGACCAGAGCGGAACCTACCGTTTTCCTAATGTATGCGACCGCAAAGACGATGAACATGAACGCATGTATCTTACTTCGTTTGTAACTATGTATCAATAATCTTTACGCTCCTTGTTTCTTCTCGTACCACGCCGCCATCTGCCTAGCAACTTTGCTTTACTCCGCCGGTTTGGACAGCCTCAGCCAGATTGTCCAGATTGCTGTTATTCGGTGATGTTTGTTTTAAGGAACCATCTGCCACGCTCTATTTGACCTTCACTAAAACAGCGTGTGAACCATGGGGCTGTGGCCTGCGATCGTGTAACTGTTCAGAACAAAATCCCCGCTGTTTAGTTGGCGAATTTTTGACATCTTCCACAATCCCAGAAAATCATGGAACATAGTGTTGGAAAGGAGCCTTCCTTTCTGCTGCTACCAATGGAACTGCACTTGCGTATCCGAAATGAGGCGAGTCAAGGGACCAGTCATCCCGTGCTTCAGCTTATTCGAGCTACCTTTCAGCTGTTGAAGGACCCTCACACAAACTTCAGCCATTTCAAGACTTGGCGTCTGGTTTGCAAAACCTTCGACCTCGTTTGGGCTCCGATCGTCCTAGTCAATCTCTTGCTGTTTCCTGATAATCCAATTCGCGACCTTGCTATCGATCGCCTCAGCCGGTTAATAGAGGGCAAGCACAGTTCATACGCTTTCAAGACTGTGACGCTGAAAAATTGGCACTGTCTGAACTCGGGTGCCCATCACTTTTTCGGTCGCTTGTGGAAGTTATGGGATAAGAACTGGAAGCTAGCGTTGATACAGATCCCGCTCATCCTCATCCTCGCTCTTCCTGTGAATGCTATATTACTCTTCGGCGAACCAAAGATATTGCCCCGCCGCCTCAAAACCTTTTCAAACTTGATCCGAGCAAGATGTTGTGCAAGCTTATTGCCCCATAAACTACATCTTCCCAATGTTTCGGGCGTCAGGCAAGGAAGCTCTCATCGATCAATATCGCTCTTACGTTCTATCTTTAGGCTGTTCGTCCACTCAGACTCAAGCAGATGGGAAATACATCGGACAGCGAGGTTTTTCTTAATGCTTCCCGATCTCACCGAACTGGAGCTCCGCTTGTGGTGGGATGCTGATATGCCCTATATCTCCAAGTGTTTGAAACCGTTACGCAACCTTCAAAAGTTCACATTGCAAATTCGTTCACGCTCTAATCCCAGTATTGACCGTCTTCCATCCAAGCTTGGCTGCTTCGGTCTGGTAATCGCGCGAAATCCCAATATAACTCATCTCTCATTTCGCTCGACATTGGGTTTTCCCTGTGACCTTTCCCAGATTATGCGTAATGTCCCAACAGAGAAGCCTCTAAAGTTGGAACACGTCACAATCGACGGCTATTGCACGAACATCGATGCATTGCTCCCCCATATCCAGTCATTGTCGTCGTTAGAGGTCTACCTCATGCACACCTCAGAAAATATGATCTACACAGTACTCGAGCGAGCTGGAGTGTTCCCTCCAATGATTATTACCGATTCTTTCGAATTGGAACTTTGCTTGTATCTGGAACATCATCCCGGCGTCGTCAGCTTGTTGATCGGCCACAATGGGAGGCCTGGAGCATTGCATGATTATGGCTTGGCCAAAGTCATGACGCGACACTCTGGGACTCTACAGCGATTGAGCGTACGGAGCCATATGCTTTACACTGCCGATGATGAGGTAGCTCTCTCCGGGTGTGCGCATCTACGGGAGTTGGTGTTGACACAACGTATGCATAGGATGGGTTTGTACGACAACATCTATAATGTGAGTCAAACGCCTTCCTGATTGCCATCAGAAATTAATGTACATTCTTTGGAAAGGAAATTGAACGCATACTCCCTACCGCCGCCCGCTTCAGTCGGTCATTGATTGTTGTTATCAGCTGTCCAGCCATTTCTACATTCCAAAGTTGTGTTGAATACTGCAGGAAGTCGGAAAACCTTTTACTACGTGATCTAGCTGGGAGAATAGTATACGAAAGGCCTTCCGACCATTGAGAAGAGCCAACTAGTAGATAGGGCACCTCGCTTTACACGTCAATTTGTCACATGTCAGTCACAGCTGTACAGTTATCACGCCACCCAGAAACCTAATTGACTCTCACCACAAATTTGAGGCGTTGACCAACAAATCTCTATCATGAGGTGCGGTGGCTCTCTTACTTCGTCACTCCCGTACTTACGCGTATCTTTCAAGCAAACTTTCAGTGTCAAGCGTGCGGGGATCCATCAAAGAGCTTCTTGGCGAGTCCACCGGCGAAAAGAAGCGCAACTTCGTCGAGACGGTCGAGTTGCAGATTGGGTTGAAGAACTATGATCCCCAGAGGGACAAGCGTTTCTCTGGAACCGTCAAGTGCGCTGCAGTTGCTTTAGTTGATTGTTTGATGCTGATTGCATTTATGCCTCAGGCTCCCCAATGTCCCTCGTCCACGCATGTCAATCTGCATCTTGGCCGACGCGAACGACATTGATCGTGCAAAGCAGATTGAACTCGAATACATGTCTGTTGATGACTTGAAAAAGTACTTGTCTATGTCGTTTACACCGGGATTTGTTGACAGGAGGAACAAACTGACAGGCTCAACAAGAACAAAAAACTCGTCAAGAAATTGGCCAAAAAATATGACGCCTTCCTTGCTTCGGAAGCTTTGATCAGGCAGATTCCTCGTCTCCTTGGTCCTGGTCTTTCCAAAGGTACGCCAATGTAGCAACTCTCAGAAAAATAGTCTGACCAGCGTGTACCACCAACCAGCTGGGAAGTTCCCTACACCAGTTTCACATGCTGAAGATCTTACAGACAAGGTTACGGAGGTCCGCTCCACGATCAAGTTCCAACTCAAAAAGGTGCTGTGCTTGGGTGTAGCTGTTGGCCATGTCCAGATGTCGGACGACCAAGTTTTGGCGAATGTCATGCTGAGTCAGTTTTTGGCACCTTCTCAAATGACAATCGTCTCACACATATGCGTCAGGCATCAATTTCCTCGTTTCTCTCTTGAAGAAGAACTGGCAAAACGTCAAATCACTTCACATCAAGTCGTCGATGGGCAAACCCATCCGCTTGTACTAAAAAGATGATCGAGGAGGCTGGGATAGACACACGAGTGCCGCAATGCACAACATGAAGCCCCGCACGCTTAGACCAACAGTTCTGATGGAGGAAACTGATTGGGAGCTGAAGTGGTATTCTTGTGTGACGATGTTCCTTATGAAAAATACAGACCGTATGCAATATGCTATATGAGTACCGTGAATAATTGGAGCGAAGGATGGTGCACTAACGCCACTGATGTGACTCTTCCCTCTATCTCTTATCTCTTACCATAATCTGCCCATCCCATGGTCCAGCTCAAGGACAAGGTCTGCCTCATGTATGCCATCTTTTTACACCCATTGGTCTTCAGATTATCCAACTACCCCGGTTTGTTAGCGTCCACGATGGTTGGGGTATCTCGCAGGAATCGAAAGGAAACGCTGTCTACGCCGGCAATACCACTCATATGGACACCCTTGCCAAAGAAAATATTTACCGCACCTTGGCAGCTCATGGAACGGCAGTAGGTTTGAGCGAAGGACTGATGGGTAACTCGGAGGTCGGGTAAGCCTGACGAACAAATTCGCTACCAAATCGCTTCATCTCGGGACAGACACTTGAATATCGGCGCCGGTCGTGTAGTCTGGCAAGACATCGTTCGTATCGACGTATCTATCAAGAAGAAACAGTTCCACAAGAACCCAGTGATCCTTGACGCCTGCAAACGCGCGAAAGAGGGCAATGGACGGCTGCATCTCTTGGGCCTGGTGGGTATATGCACGATCTCAGCCAAAGCTTGGATAAACTTGTTTGGCTAGGTATCTGATGGCGGTGTCCACTCTCACATCAGCCATCTATTTGCCCTTCTCGAGACTGCAAAGGAGCAAGGAGTCCCCCATGTCTACGTCCACTTCTTCGGGGACGGGCGCGACACTGCTCCCCGTTCCGCCATCATCTATCTAGAACAGCTCCTCGATTTCATCAAGAAGGAACAAGTTGGCGAGTTAGCGACAGTTGTTGGACGTTATTACGCCATGGACCGCGACAAGCGCTGGGAACGTGTCAAGATTGCCATTGATGGACTGGTCAAGGGAGAAGGCGAAGACGCGAAAGGATCAGAGAATGTCGTCGACATAATCAAGCAAAACTATGAAAAGAATGTTACGGACGAGTTTTTCAAACCGATTATTGTAAACGGGGACCAAGGCAGGATTAAAGGTGCGTAGAATTTGCCTTCGTATATAGCATCACATTCATCCCTTGCTTCCCAGATGGTGATACCCTTTTCTTTTTCAATTATAGATCAGACCGTATGCGGGAGATAGCGTCGGTATTTGGTCTGCCAGAGAAACCGATGGAAGTTGACATCCCCAAAGATCTTGTGCGCACTGCTTATTCCCGTTACAACCCTGAACGCTAATATGTATATGCCCAGCATATCGCAACGATGTCGCGATACAATGCCGAGTTTCCATTCCCTGTCACTTTTCCTCCCCAGGCAATGACTAACGTTCTGGCCGAGTGGCTTTCCAAACAAGGCCTCAAGCAAGCCCACGTAGCAGGTAAGCACTATCAATGCCCCACTTATCCACGTAGAAAGCCGACATTTCGCTTTGTGAATAGAAACGGAGAAGTATGCCCATGTGACGTTTTTCTTCAACGGTGGTGTTGAGAAACAGTTTGAAAACGAAGAACGACATATGATTCCCTCTCCGAAAGTGGCTACTTATGACAAAGACCCCAAAATGAGCTCTCATGGCGTTGCAGACATGGTCGCTGAGCTATTGAAGAAGGGCGAACACGAATTCATTATGTGCAACTTTGCTCCTCCGGACATGGTAGGCCTTGTTTCCCTTGAAGTCGCCTTATGAATAAAGGCATCATTGATAGGTTGGACATACCGGCGTGTATGAGGCTGCTGTGGAGGCCATTACTGAGACGGACGCAGCTGTCGGTACGATTGCCAAGGCAGCGGAAGAGGCAGGTTACATCCTCCTCATAACCGCTGATCATGGTAACGCCGAACAAATGATCAATCCGGAGACCGGCGCTCCTCACACTGCCCACACGACGAACCCAGTGCCCTTTATTATAACAGGGGGACCTAACAAGTTCAAGTTTCTCGAGAACGACAAGAAGGAGAAGTCGAATCCTGATTCAGAAGGGGAGGAGGAAGGTGCCCTCAGTGATGTAGCTCCGACGATTCTCGCAATTATGGTAAGTGAAGTAAGCCCTACCTAGACGATGACAGAAGTGAAATTTTGTCCGCTATTGTCAGGGTTTGCCACAACCAGAAGGTATGTACTCCTAACAACACAAATATGTTATGCTGAATCATTGTGAAGAAATGACTGGACGGCCGCTGATCGAAAAAATAGAATAGATACCAATCTAGAAAGAAACAACGGTTATCCATGTAGAGTTGTAAATGTTCACTGCTCAGAAGCGGCTTTTAGATACGACGGAATGTAATATGATGGAACAACGCTGAAGGATTTAGTGGTATGAACTGTTCGCAAAAAACAAGGCTTGTACCGCATATTTTCTTTCGCTTGAAGCGTCTTTTATTCGTCCATCGTGAGGCCTGTGAGTGAGGCCTAGTATGGTAACCACAGTCACTTAAACAAAATGACACAACGTACTCAACCCTCTGGGATCTGGTGGAGACATTACATTTGCGCCTTGCGCATGAGATTTCTCCGCACTCTCCGTTTTTCCGCACCTACACCCTCACCTTTTCCCCATTGCAAATAGGGCACCTTCTCCCACTCCACCCCGGTAACTCCCTTCTTCCACCCATCTTCGCCGCCAGAATAATCTAGCATCCCCCAAACTGGAAGCTCCATTTCGCCCTTTACCAAAATACGCGCATGCTTAAGTAACGAAGGAGGCACTGGTGTGAGGACATGCAACTCTTTTTCAACCCCGGCTGTTGTCCTGGGCGCAGCCAAGGGGGAACAATGAGAAACGGAACGGACCAAAGCGAGGCCAATACAAGTAGAAGAGGCTGGTATTGGAGGCGAAGCGCACTGTACATATGGCATCTGCGACGAGAGGTCCTGGCTCGAGGGTTGGCCTTGAACATCTTCCATCGCCTTTTCGGGACTGATCACACCATCAGCTCCCCAACTCGAAACGATGCCGACCAACGCGCCGTTGAGCACATGCCCCACTTCTGCCGGAGTGACGTCCTCTGTGCCACCACCGACAAGCACGATACGATCCAAGGCTGTTTGCCAATCCACAGCATATGGCGGTTGCGAGCATAACGGTAGAGCTGTCCTCCAAGAAGTCACCGTAGTTTGCTCCAAAGAGACCGTCGATGGTTCTACTCTTTCAGGCGACAATGGCGGGAACATCGCATGTAGATACGATAGGATGTTAATTACTCGACGATCAGCGGGCGTATACTGTGTATGCAATGGGGAGGCGGGAGACAGTACGATAGGATCGATTTGGGCATAGGAATGAGGTGTTTGTTCATAGCCTAGTACGGCATTGCCTATGTTTTTGTGGTTCCAGGACTTCTGTACGCAGAAATCAAATATATGCGTAGGCTGGACAATGTCTTGTATTCTTTGTGTTAGATCCGCACCAAGACCTTTGTGCCAGCCCATGGTGTTGACCACGAGAGGTATGCTATCAGACATGCGAACCAAAAGCTCGTCTTCTGTAGAGATGTCCACGCGGCCGCCGCAAGGCAGAAGAGGATTTCGGATGTC
Organism: Amanita muscaria Koide BX008; assembly: GCA_000827485.1. Classification (NCBI taxonomy): domain Eukaryota; kingdom Fungi; phylum Basidiomycota; class Agaricomycetes; order Agaricales; family Amanitaceae; genus Amanita; species Amanita muscaria. The sequence goes on from KN818222.1 coordinate 6,932, forward strand.
AAGCTCGAAAGTTTGGAACAACGCCTGAACGGAAGCCAGATAGTGGGCTGGAGAGGACCGTGGACTTGTACCCCCTATGTAATGTGCAGCGATAGGGATAGTCGGATGCGTGAACGGCGGTCCTAAATTGTGTCTTTCAAAAATGTGCATCAATCGAACGGATAGCCCGTACCAAGGCAATAATCTTCAATGACATGCAGCGCTACCATCCCTCCCGGAGTGAATTCCGATTGACCGAGGTCGCATTCTAGATAAGCTACCCGTTCAAACCTAGACAAGTCAGCACTAGGTAACCAGAAGGCGTATGAACCTACCGAGTAAGTAAGCGATTAAGCAGTGTACGCGCAAAAGTGCTTTTTCCAGATTTCTTAGCGCCTTTGACGAAGTACACTCCGCCTGTCGAAGGTGGGTCCAAGTTCTTGAATGTCGCAGTCCATGATTTTGGGAGAACGTGCGGTTCATAGTACTTCTCTTTGGTCCTAAGCTTGGAGGCAATCAGCATAGTTATCAATCAATGGAATGTAATCGCCAATACCACATATGCCCCTGGCACTTGCAAAACTTTCTCCTCCCATTGTCGCGCTTCTTCTTGCATGAAATCAAAGTCGCCACTGAAAATCTTACAGACATGGCCCAAACCTTGAACTCCTGTTCGTAGCTCTTGGATGGCAATGACGGCACCGGAAGCACCGACGAGACCCAAGCGATGAGAGAACTCTGTGTTTAATACTGAAGGTTTGGATGAGAGGGCTTCTATCACTGGAAGAGGGGATGACTTGGGTGCGAACACGCGATGCGTTGTAGTCGAGGCACTGAGGTTCGTGCCAAGTAGCGAGACCATACCCTGCAAGACAGTAAGTTGATAAGTGCCTGCAATGCATATGGTCTCTGCTATTGACAGTACGAGCAAGGCTCCAAGTGCAGGTGACAAATTCGCTTCCTGAAGCTGGGCTGGTGACAAGTGGAAGACGTTTCGATTGGGAGCTGGTTTGAAAGTCGTCAGAGTCTGTATAGGAGGTATCGGGGTCTGAGGCTCATCCTTCGTAGGTTCTTCATCTTCATCATGTAATGGCACACTTGGGGACCATGGTCGCTCCACCGGCAAATGATCCTCCGTGCTCGAACTCGCGTCGGTGCTAGTAGGGTTACTTGCATTTTCCTCATCAGATTCGATGATTACGACATCAGCCTGGTTCTGGAACGCGTCTCGTTTCGCTGCAAAGTAGCGTGGGCTACTTGTCCTTGCGTTCTTATGTTTCTTATTCCGGCCGTGGCCAACAAGGCGACTCGGAGGTGACCTTCGCTTGACACTATCCCTGACATTCTCTTCCTCGGATTCTGATGACTGCTCCATTGTAGATACTTCTGGAATTGGATCTGCATTCTGGACGGCTGGATGAGCCGCCTGAGCTGCTTTGCGTGCTGCGATTGCGCTAAGCATATTTTTTTGCCAGCAGCACCCAACAAATGCAAACAATCCTGCTCCCCGGCTCAGCTGCTCCCATCAATTTGTAATTATTCTTATCAGTACGCTATAGGACGGAGATTATTTAATGGTAATGAATGATTGTCGAACGAGTGTTTTGTAAAAGGAATGGATGTATCATCAATGGCTGTTTGGTGGAACACAAACTGGGCTCCAATCTCGCATGAGTCGCATCTAAACTTGCGTCTCCTATCGGGAGATAAGCGTGCATATGACTACAGTGCGGCTAACGACATACAGAAGATCTCTTTCTTATAGATCCCGATCTTGACCCTCGAGTTTCGCTGGGCGTCAGTTCTGGATTCGTCCCGACTGTCCCTTGCGTGTTGTTACGTGAGGTTCCTCTTTGTAGTTGCTTTCTCGTGTTAAGTCTGCAATAGTCTAAGGTCAGCAAAGGAATATAGGAATAGTCGCTAGCTGGCGTACGTTGCTAACAGGGAGTTTGCATAGACTTGGGTAGAGAAGGCATTTTAGGACCTGCGATTATACGAGGGTTCAACCTTGGTTGCTCACGTTTTATAATGACCAGATACAATGCCATAAATACAAGATTGGTTGGCATTGCAAGCCACTGGGTAGTGGTCAATACTTTGGCAAGGGATAAGCAACGCAATACGCACACAAATCAGAACCAAAACTGTAGCGATGCTGGACGAGAGTTAGATTGGAGCAAATCTAAGGAAGAGGAACGCCACCATGTCAGAGAACCCGTTTCCAAGGTATATAATATCAACGAATCAAAGATATGATCCATGGAACTATGAAAACGGATTCAGCTTTGTTACGCGCCGTAGTCTGCGAATCTTACCTTGGATTTTTCTTCTGTTGCCGTCTGAGAAGTAAGCATAGGGTGACAGTAATGATAACATCCATCACAGCCGAGAGGACGAGGTCACCGGTAAAGGTCCACTTTAGAAATAAGTATCTATTACTAAGACGAACGTAGAAACCATCCTTACAGTATACTTTCGCACAAATGTAGAAAGCGTTTGGGATGTAATCCTGCAATACATGTCAGCTCGGGATTATCATAACATTTCGGGTCTGAGCACACATTTGACCCGTTGCCACTGAGAAGGACATAAGTAACAGGTTCAAATACTGACAGAGCGAACACTTACGGCAGGCAAAAGCTAGGAAAGGTTCATTCAGCTAAGACGATACGTAGTGGCAAAGCGACGATATACCTAAACGACCGAAAGCAAGGACAGCCTAAAATCATGAGTCAAAAATGTTGGTCCATGTTCTGTTACACAGCGGAACCTACCAAAGGTACCGAAACAAAATAGTTATGTTCCGTAACTGCGAGAAGCTCACTTGTGAATACTCAGAAGTGAACTGTACGAACTCACGAATATATATCCTATAAATGAAGAAACTGCTGACGTCAACGGACAGCGGTACATTATTCGAGAACGAACATACCAATGTACGATAATAGTAAGGACAGCCTGCAGAAGCTCTTGTCATTGCCCGAACACAACAGTTATCGAGAAGAGGGGAACGCACTGTATTTACGATTGTGAACTGCTATGTTTTCAGTATTTCACGTGTCAAAATACGAACAGATGCATACCGCTAAGCTCCTGTTTGCCACCATCGCTTCAAACGTCTATTGTTGATAAGAACAACAACTTACCACGGGAGCGAGCTTGCATTCTCCATAGTCCCGAAGTGAGAAATCAGTTCATGCCAGATTGTCCTGCTGATCAAGATGGTATGGCATATATCGAGAAACCTGGGACAGCGGTTCGGAGAAAGTACCTTTCTGACAGCGACAGCGGTACATACCAGACAGTGAAGGCCTTCGCAAAGTGATCATGATCGCAAAGCACCAAGCACAACGGAGCACATACCAGGAATTTAAGACTTATTTTATCCGACGGATAAAGTCTGAGGTAGATTACGGTCTGGGTGGTCACGACTCCAGTAAAGCTAGGATTTTCTGTGAGCCACAACCAGAACATGAGCTGGTCTGACGTACCCAGAAGCTAGTAAACCTCCTATGAGCAGCGCGCCCAGCGTATTTTCAACCTGGACTCTCTCGGATGACATGTCGAGTTAGGCTGAGGGGTTTCAAAGCAAGGTCAGAGAAGTTTCCACCAGGGAAAATCAACGCAGCAGGTGAGCCTTTATACATGCCTGATTGTGTCAGGTTCGTGATGCCAGGGTGGTCGCCAGATCATGATGAGGGACCCTGACGGCAACAGCAGGTGTTTCCCATGGGGTTTATGCAATTCCTGTTCTTCCGAGTACTGGAATTATTGGTTAGCAATGCCATAGAGAGCCATTTGCGACATATGCACACAGTCTGATTATTGGAGGGCGAAATATCCAAAACCGTTGGTGAATGTCGTTATAGTACGTCGAAATTGTTTATGCGCTTACGACAACGGAATAGCGTAATCGAGACCAAAGTCTAACTTCTTTTGGACTCGGCAATGCCGACAACAGCGTGTGACCCAGCAACGTCAATCCACAATGGCCAGCAGTCCTGAAGCTCAGGACGCGCTATTTCACGACGATTCCTCTCCGTCAGTCCAACAGATTGTCCCTCCAGAGCTTACGAGGGCCTCGCTCCGATTACGACACCCAGCGTCCTATGTCCTTGTGGGGGTTTACCGCCTGTGCACAGACCCCACCCTGTATGTTCCAATCTGGAATAAATGCAAGCACGCTACAAGGCGCGGATTGATTGTTGGAGCAATATGGGTACGTATTTGTACAATTTTAAGCTGTCAGATGAATCTTAGGTGCCGCGTCATACAGGCTATCTTGACGTTCCACATACAAAGGAAGTTTATTGAGGTTTTCTTGTCAAAGTAAGTCTCGAATCACCGCTATGATTTCATTGCAAACTAAACGACGACTTCCACCAGCTCACCACGTCTTGCTGGATTGACCACCGACACCTTGTTCAGCTTCCAATTGCCATTCGACGTGCACACGTGTCTGTACCACTTTTTTTTTTTGATTTTCATAGTATGATTGATGTTATCGTTTACATCTAGATGCTGCGCTGCTGGTATTAGGATCGCAAGTGACGTGGATGCTACGTTTCTTTCTGTCCAAAAACCTGCGGTTATCAAGAGAACGTGCTTGGTCGCAGACTGTTGCGTCGCGTGGCAAAGGACCGGATTTTTGGCAACCTTATGTCGAAGAATGGGAAAGCCCTCCTAATATCAGCAGAAGTAGGAAGGAGAAGTTGTTCCGTCGATTTTTGAGCAGCTTCTTTGGCATAACTTTCGTGAAGTGTGCGGATACGTTTGAATTGGTTTCAATAAGAATCGATATTCATGGTCGGCGGAACAGATCTTTTGCTTCCATTGAACCTGTATCCCTTCATCGGGCTTGCCGTCATCGCATGGCTGAAAGCACTAGGAACTGCGCAACATCTTCATAAACCGGTGAGTATGACCATTCTTTTACCGCATACTGACGTACCGATTTCCCATTCGGCAGTATTTCGAATCAAAGAAAATGTCCCAAGATCAAATAGATACCTTCATTGAAGAACGAAAATGGGATTATCGAAGTAACGCATTTAGTTCTCTTCATGAATGCCAAAAATGTTCATTGCTTTAGTCTTTGGTTTCACCGCTGCTCTACTTCAGAGTATACCAATCATAGGACTCGTGTTCTCAGTGTCGCACCGAATCGGCGCTGCCATGTGGGCCCACGGTACGTTACCGGGAACCTTCAATGTGGAGCGGGTGCTTTACGCGGTATCTTTACAGATCTTGAGAAAATTCAACATTTTATTCGACTTGAACAACAGAAACGGGAATGAGGGGATACCGATATCCGATAATAGCTGTACCTCTGCCACCTACACCATGTACATTATTACCTTATCGATGAATATATCTTGGTATCACGACACGATCTTCGATCAAGCTTGACTTTCCATGCACAGTATAGCAACGGTGGACCATACAATCATTACAACGAATTAAGTTATGGCAACTGTATACACATATTGCGTACTATGATTGACATGATAACGTCCGTGCCCTCTTAGCATCCGTCGATTGATTTCCGATGCTCAGGAGAGGACTGACAGGTTCTTGGGAATCACCTTCTGGAGGATCATCACAGGAATGGGCTCGTTTCACACCGGAAGCAGTTGCTTGGGCAAATAGTTAGCTCCTTGCTCAAGGTTGTGGAGACCTAACCTGTTTCACCTTCGTTGATATCGATTTGCCTCGCTGAGTGAATTGCACGGGGAGACGTTGGCAGTGGTCTGAAATATGGCTGGGCAAGCCAATGCGGGTATAGATCAAGGCCGGTTTTAGGATCAGTCTTTATTAGGCTTCTGAGTGGGACGTCTTTCACTGCTTCTTCATCGCGCTGCATTCGTGTCTTCATCTCCTTAACGATATCTTCATACTCGTCCCAACCTTCCCACTTGATCTTGCCCTCGTCGTTATCACTTTCAGCTATTTTTCTGGGGTTCGCTTTCACTCTTCCTAGACGTTCCCTGAGGTCCAGTTCTTTCGCAAGACCAGGTCGCATGATCTTGAATAGGTGGCCTTTGACTCCGCTAACAGTAGTTGTCGTCTTGAGTCTCTTAACAACGTCGAGGTATTCGGATGCCAGATCGGCATGGCGAGGGTGGCGGAGGAGGATGAAGGCATCTGACATGTACTCATCATGTTGGGTTTCCCCTTCCTCTTCTAGATTAGACAGCGGTGTTGGTGATGATGGAATTCCGAGGCCATGGAACAGCGCAGGGTTATATAACTGCCCTTCGGCGCTCAGAACGCCATCTGCGCCTGTTGCAGCGAGACAGGCAGCGATATCGGATTGGAAAAGGATGTTGCCGTTAGCGAAAACCGGGACGGAGACAGCTTCTTTTACGGCTCGGATTTTTGCCCAGTCTGCAAGGCCCTAAGTGTGTGGATCAGTATCTAAACAAAAAAGAGACCAAGAAACACTGTGCGCACTGTATTGTGGCCCCGCTGCTCTCGTATTCGGCCATGACACGTCAGAATTTGAGCACCAGCTCTTTCGAGCATCTTGGCATATTCGACCGTCTTTTCTACCGTGGGGAATACACGGAACTTGGCCGTGACGGGTATCGAAAGGTGTTGATGGAGTGTATTGACTGTTCGAGTGCTTCATCATTCATCTGGGTCTGGAAAGGGGGACAAAGACGTACTCAGTCGATATATCAAATCCCAATCGTCTTGCAAGAAAGAGCCGTACCTCCCACGTTTTGCAATCTCTTGTGGACATCCTAGGTTGAGATCAACGGCATCACAATGTTTTTCGACCACTTTAGCTGCGGCGAGAAGTTTTTCTGGGTCGTTGGCGCAGAATTGGACAATGAGAGGTCGGTCTGTTTCAGTATCCCCTTCCTCCGCTGAGAACAGGTCAAAGTTGGCGTTCCGAACTTTATCGGATGGGGCTTCAACGAAGATCTAATATTAGTCAGTTGCTCGAACCGTTTCAACTGTTGTTTATATACTATACCTTGGCATTGATCATGGGAGTGTAGACAAGCTGTCGAGGGATGTGAGTGAATACTAGCATCTGTAGGGTGATTGTGGACATGTACCTGCGCCCCGTATCGCCTAGACAGCCTTCTCCATGCCTGCAAAGCAAAGTTCAACGACCTCAGGCAGAAAGTTTTCGTAGAACAGACGCACCAGCTCACTTTGATCTACCATTGGAGCAACAATGTATTTTGGACTGCCCAGGACTTGGCTGTAGAGCTCATATCCACCAAGTTTTCTCTGCGTGGTTGAGGCCATACGCTGTGCAAGCCAGGCCAGTTTGGGAAAGATTTCAGATCTGGTGTTTGGATTTGTTTGGTCAGATAAATGTTGAACTTGAAGGCAATGCGGTTAGCATTACAGCGGCCTAGAGTCACACGAAGAATGATATGGATATCAATGAGGTTGAAACATGTCCCCAACTTTCACGAATCACTAATATGCCCCCAAAGCTTCCACCCGGCCGTGGTCGTGGCGCTCCTCCTGCAAGAGGTGGCCTCACGTTCCAGTGGCAGTTCACAAGCAGTTCAAATGATTCCAGGTACTTAGTCATGTCTCGCGTCGTGAATACTGTAACAAATGCTCCACACAGCCCACATTCGAGCTCTAGGAGTTAAAAGGCCAGATTATGGTTCTGGCGGCGCGCCATTAGAAATCCTCGCGAATGCGTATTTCGATGATGGAACTATTCACCACTATGATGGTGCGTGTACACTATGCTGCTAGTCCAGAGTGATTGAGCATTTTCTAGTCGGTATGTCCCCATTCTAAGATACGTGCACAAAAGCCTAAAAATCTACCGGTAGAATCAACCCCAGCAGCGTATCCGCAAGAGTCACCTAACGGATATTGTATATGTGGAAGATATATGAAATACAGAAGAGGAGCTGATTATGTTTCGACGTGATGCTCGGCGTGATTATGTCATTCTCTTTTTCAACGAACAAACTATACTTGGTGCAAGAGTCGAGCCTCCATAGGTTGGTTTGAGAGCAGAAACGGAGGAGTGGGAGCGAGGAGCGACGGGACGAGGGGAGGGTATTGATTGCACACAAATATTTCCTAAACTCTGGCTGCCGCCCACTGCAGGACTCGGTTCATATTCGCTTCTTCCAATGTATGTATGGAGTTGGTCACGAAGTTTATTGTAAATATACCATGAAGGAATTGTGATCGAGTGACGAGAACGATTGCTCTGAGGGTTGACAAGCAGGATATGATGTGAATTATGTGATACATGCTGAAGCGCCTCAGAGGACAGCATCTTCTGGAGCGTTTCAAAGGTTACTCGGGTGATTTCCATGTCAATGATTGCTTCGTAATCATCTAGATTGTTGGCATATGTGTAAGCCATGCGTGCCGATGGAACATAACGGGAGTAGAATAGTTCGAGGCGTCGTTCGGAACATTGGTCCATCGGAGGTTGCAAAGCGCTGCTGAAATAATAGTCAGTAGAGCATTGCAGGATACAGAAGATTCTCACCCTATAATGAGCTCAGGTAGTGTCCAATTCTTCATAAAATACCTGGGGACCCTCAACGAATATTTCTTCACCCAATCAATGTGTTCGGAACGGGGTGTTGCTGCTTGTACGATAAAGGCACGTGTTTCCGATAGAAAGTAGGGCACATCCGTGACAGAATGGTTGCAATCAACCAAACACCAGTACTGTGGAGAGATCGCCTCATTAAAATGTGATCGTGCATCGACGAAGTCGTCATTGGTAGGGTGTACTTTGTATAGGCCTTCGTCGTTGAATATGTAAAAAACATTGGGTTTGGAGTGATATATCGTTGGGTATCCGGCAAGAACCCGAAGTACGAGCACAACAATCAACCAAAGGCTTTTACCTGATATAAGATTAGGATCAGATGAGCGTTAAACGCTGTTGCATACCTATCCCTGGATGGCCAAGAAGCGTAACCGCACCGCGGATACTCTGTACATTATTATCAAGGAAAGGATTATCAAACGTTATCGGGTTGTCGGCTGCGTCATTTTGAGGGAACACCCTTTGAGCCGCAAAGTAACAAATATCACCCAGAGATGTGAGATAGTCGTCCCGGATCAAGATGCCTGAGACCCCCAAGCGATATTCAGCACGATCCTTGTCTGAAAGCTGTAGCATGGTGCACGAATTTGGAACATCAACACCAGCTGATGCCCGGAGATGCCCATCCTGGCGCTGCACTACCCGTTCGGTAAACATCCGTGGTCGTTCAGACTCCCATTTCCCGTATTTCGTCCAGAGAATGAACAAAGCGCAATCTGTGTCAGCCACCTTTATGACCCCTGGGATAGAATCGAGCATTGGTACTGCGGTACCCCGATTGTGCGTATGCGTCGACCTAATACGACTATATGTTGAGTGAGACAAAAGAATCAGTCGAGTCACGTGTCAACTAAAAGTACACGGAAACACGATACAATATCGTAACAGGCAACAAGAAGATCAGCTTTGCACCGACTCAAGTACAAGTTCAAGACTGTCCATGATCAAAGGAGTCAAGTTGTTCGGAACCGGAAGATCTAATAATGTGTTTGGTGGTTTAACAGCCACCAAACGAATCCTCTTCACACCCTGACTCATCAGCCACTCCATAACCCTAACTTTGACATCGTGGTGTGTAGCGACAGTCATATGGAGCATGGTTGCTGTTTGAGTACCTGGATCATATATAAAACCGTCGAAGGTTGGCTGACCAGGGGCAGGTTGGTAATACCCATCTTCGAGACCAATATTCTGGCCGAGAAGGAATCGGTGGTGTGCCAATGGGGTGAATACGGCACCTTGGGCAAGACGACACCTTGCGATCGTCAAATGCTCACCCTTATAGCCAAGACGCATATACCAGCTCCGCATCAGTGACCCGCGAGTCGGGGATTTGAAATGAGTGTTTACGGGTCCAGACTTGTTCTTGGTCATTGGAACGAGTCGCCATTCTCCACCATTGCAAAACAAATCGTGAATGTCATCGAGAATGTAGTCAGCAGATCTAGTGTATGGATTGCGCACGAAAATTTGATAAAGTCTGGCTGCTTCCTCCAATGTATGGATGTGGAGTCGGTCACGAATTTTGTTGTACAGGTAGTGCGAAGGAATTGTGATCAACTGATCAGAGCGGTTGCTCTGCTGAGGGTTGACAAGCAGGATATGATGTGATACATGTTCAACCTGAAGCGCCTCAGCAGAGCCTGACAATATCTCCCCGATTTCAAAGGTTAGTCGGTAGATTTCCCTGTCAACAATTTGTTCGTAATCATCCATATTGTCGGCGTATGCGTAAGCCATGCGTGCCGATGGAGCATATCGAGAGTAAAATACTTCAAGGTGTTGTTCAGAACATTGCCTCTCCGGAGGTTGCAAAGCACGGCTGAGATAATAGTCAGTAGAGCCTTGCAGAATACGGAAGGGTTCTCACCCTATAATAAGCTCAGGTAGTGTCCAATTCTTCGTAAAATACCGGGTGGACGTTGACTGATATTTCTTCACCCAATCAATGCGTTCAGAACGGGGTGATGCTGTTTGTACGATAAAGGCACGTGTTCGCGATAGAAAGAAGGGCACGTCCACGACATCACGATTGCAATCGACTAAACACCAGTACTGTGGCGAGATCGCCTTGTAAAAAGGTGCTCGTGCACGTTTGAATTCGAGGTTGGTAGGGTCTACTCTGTATAGGCCATCTGCGTTGAATATGTAAAGAATATTGGAGCTGGAGTAATATATGGTTGGATATCCGGCAAGAATTCGGAGTACGAGGACAACAATCAACCAAAGGCTTTTACCTGATCATAAGTTACGATGAGACAAGAACCACATATGCGTTAAACATTGTTGCATACCTATCCCTGGATGGCCGAGCACCGTAACTGCACACTCCTTACTCTGTACTTCATTATCAAAGAAAGGATTATAAAACCTTATCGGGCCCTCGACCGTGTTATTTTGAGGTGGGAGCACGGGCTGAGTCGATAAGTGACATATATCACAGAGCGATTTGAGATAGTCGTCCCGGATCAAGATGTCTGAGACCGACAAGCCATATTCAGCGCGATCTTTGTCTGAAAGCTGTAGCACGGTGCACGAATCTGGCACATCAACGCCAGCTGATGCCCGGAGATGCCCATCCTGGCGCTGCACTGCCCGTTCGGTAAACACCTTTGGTCCTTCAGACTCCCATTTCCCGTATTTCGTCCAGAGAATGAACAAAGCGCAATCTGTGTCAGCTACCTGTATGACTCCTGGGATAGAATCGAACGGCATTCAATGGTGGGTGTGAGATGAAGCGCTGATAATTGTGGTGGAACCTGGGAGGAAGAGAGGCTTAGTATGCAATACGGGAAACAAACCTGCTGTCTCAGAGTTACCCCAACCGAGACATGAGAAAGTGCGACATGTGACGCGCGGAGCGGACGCGTGTGCAAGTCAGCCAAAAACGACGGATGGCCAGATACTAGACCCGCGCGATTTTGAACGATTTTGTATACTTGGTATGAGATCTGAGATAGAACTACTAGCGTAAATTTATTTAAAAGATGGGTGGCCTGTTTAACTTCCACATCACTGATGGTTTTGTTCCCGTACCGGATGTTCTCGGCGATGGACGCAACAAGTTGGGGTTCTGGCTGACGATAGAGACGTGGTTGCGGAGGTCCTCAACGTTAATCATGTGTAGGGATATAATGATGTCAGATAGAAGCTCGGATAACCGTTGAAGGAATGATGGTATGCATGCTCAGCTTGCAACTTGTCGAGATCGCTCGTAGCTTGGACAGACTTGGGCTAAATCACAAACAGTTTGCGTCAGCCTTGACGTAGTAACAATAGATTGCAAGACTTACAAGACCGCACATATATCTTACAACCATAGCACCCTTGACAGCCGTCAAAAATGCCTGATCAGCCGCCTTGCCAAATCTTGAATTAAATGCGGCCTCAATGGACCCGATCAGGGTTGGGTGTAATTGGCGGAGATGAGAGCTTTTGCGTTCTGACAACTTGAACAGTACAAACAAAAATAAACAAACTAACTCGGAGAACTTCGGCATTCGATGACCTTTCAATCTACTTTCTCTTTCAGACACCTAGTGACCATGGTTAGACAGGGAACGTTGGCACCGCTCATTCTCAATGCCCGAAATCACAAATCACATATTCACATTGCCCATTCACTAAACAACATTGAAACACAATTGAACAACTGCCAGTGGCTTCTCCGAGTCGCAGCGCTCGCTCATCCATTCCAAGTCTTAAGTGAAGAAAGTTTGCTCCTGCCGTCGACATTATCGTTGAGATCTTCAAGAAATATCAACCGGTTATCGTCATTGACGGGGTTGATGAATGCACCGATGAAGATCTTCAGCGTCGTTTTTCTGTCATCCCACCCTCCCTTGCTTCTTCCTCACGCACTCAATCGAGGCAGTTCTACCGCTCGTACCAGTTACTACTCAACTCGATCATCAGCCTACCGGCACCTCGACCTTCGTGACCAACTCCACATCCATACATTGGCAATGTATGAATATGGAGCTGGTTACGAAGTTTTTTTTGTAGAGGTAGCGTAAAGGAACTGTGATCGACTGATCAGGGCGATTGCTCTGTTGAGGCCTTGGGGGTTGACAAGCAGGATATGATGTGATACATGTTCAACTTGAAGCGCCTCAGTAGAGGACATCATCCTCCCGAGCGATTTCCATGTCAACGATTTGTTCCTAATCATCCATATTGTTGGCGTATTCGTAAGCCATGCGTGCGGATGGAGCATAATGGGAGTAGAATTATTCTACTCCCAAAGAATGAACAAAGCGCGATCTCCGAGTCTGTCAGCCACCTGTATGACCCCCGGGATGGAATTGAACGGCATTCAATGGTGGGTGTGAAATGAAGCGTTGATCATTGTGGTTGCGCGCGCTCAGCTGGAACCCTGAAGAGAGGCTTAGTATGCAATAGTACGGGCAGTGGGAACAGAGAGAGTGCCGCGCTGACAACAAAATAAGCAAACGACGTCCGAGTCCTCAGGCTCCCACATGAATGCATGAATACTAAACTAACGTGCGTACGGGGTTCGAGAACTTCGCTTCAAGTTGCATATATACCAGATGTATTTTAGCAAAGGATCCTGCTACCAAGCTACAAGCGAAGCTATGTGCATGCATATATCAACTCAATTTACTCAAACCGATGGCCACACAACACGAAACAGTAATGGTAAGTCAAACAGCTCTATTGGATACCGTATATGTGTAAGATATATGAAATACAGGAAGAGGAGCATTTCCGTAGCATATGCGAATTCAATGTTACGGGCGGCATTCTTCGACCGTAAAGGCAATCCTTTTAGCCGTGTCCTCGGCCCATTCAAAAGGTCCCATCTTGTCTCCTGCACAAAGTCAGATCGAATGAGGATGATGCCACGCTGCAAGAACACTCACGCTTGAATATCGTAACCTGAATTGTATGCTCTCCAGGGGGTACTGTGAAGTAAGCGGAGCTGAAACCCTTGCCGATGCATGTTCCGAAGTCGCTTCCGCAATTGACAGATAAGGTTAGATCCACCTCTCGGTGACCCAGATTTGCATCGTCGATCCACGCATCAATTATAATATCTTTGACGTCGAGATCTACGACTGAGATTTGATGCGGATAATGGCCAGTAGTTTTATAAAGGATGAGCGGCGCGGGCTCTCCAGCCTGGGGACCTTCGATTTTAGGGACGAACTGAGTTATGGACCAAGGTATGAGTGGGGTTGGATTCACGCAGACTATATGCGCCGCTGACGTCTCATGGACAAGAGAAGGAGACTGCTGTGAATATTCCTGGGGCGCCACGACAGCGACCGGAGAATGAGAAGGCGAGTCTTGAGAAGGAAATGACAAGGAATGACGTTTAGCCATTGAGATTACTTCGTTGTAATGAATAGTCAGAATATCAAAAACGTTTAGATTGGCGCTGATATTTCACCTTTAATGCTGAGTAAACACAACAACACCAGAAGAACGACAAATCCGTAACATTTGTTCCTTCTGAGGTCATCCTTGAGCTTCCGTTCTCTGCGTTCTGCGATTCTCCCCAACACCAGCTTCTGGTTATTACACTGTAGATCGGCTGCATCAAACTGGAGCTAATCAGTAACTCCTATCATTGGGAAAGTAATTGACAAACTTCAACTATCATCCTCCTCGGATAACAGGAGACCTTCCCCGTCTCATCCAAGAAGATTTTGGGTTCCCACTTGAGATGCAACTGAATCAAAATCAAATCGCACAAACTTAGCAAGCGACCTCCTACCGGTAAAGGGTCAGGGCACAATGTAGTGGAACTTGTGCGACCATTGTCTACCGATGGAGTCAAGTTGGTTAGACTAAATATGGCCTTGAATAACTAGTACGAAAGTTTAGGACGGTCCAGTGTTTGAGAAATGTCATACCTGCGGCAAGATCTAGGATGCAACTTCTGTCATTCTATGCTCAGTGAAGGTGTATTTCGCACTGACCTCCTCTATCAAAGGAAGAGCTGGGCATTTGTGCATACCCATGCCATACAATGAACTTGTCTTCCATCGACGACCTGGGTTCACCTTTTGAGGTTCCGGAAAGTCGCGGGGCTTTGGAATCATATCAGCTTGAACGACGGTGGTTAGCAGAGGAAACAAACGTCTGTGTGAGCGTTGGCGAAATCAGCGAAAACCTGGTCTCCTGGTTCTACTGTAATCGGAGCGTGACCACCCCCTTGATCAATTTCTATATTCGCTTCAGCTGCGACATCTCTCCAAACGCCAAACTGGTGGGCGATCCCTTGTGCGTCAATTGAGCTTGATCCTTCCAATTTAGGCAAAACTAAAATCTCACTTTGCGCCTCACTGACATAGCCCATAATCTTCTCGTTCGTTACAGTCTCGTCTTTGCAAAGCTTGACTATTTCTTCCCTTTCCTTTCTGTACTTGTCGTTGTTGAGATAGAAATCCACCGCCTGTGCGCAGACTAGTTGGAAAGGGTCAGCGACTTTGTCTATTCTCTGTAAGTGAAGTTACCTTTGGACAAATTCGCAGATGTCGCGACAACCAGACCAATGATGAGTGCAATCGCCCTATGGTCTTCCACAGCCATCCTCGCCTTGTCCTCCTCTTCGTCATGATCCTGACCACTTCTCATATATTTTTTCTTGAGCTTCAGAAGATGAGGCATCATATCAACTAGTTTGGTTGGCAGCTCGTTGAGTTTGACAGATTTCATGAATCGAAACAGGAATGGCTCAGCGGACCGTCGCCCACTGATTTTACTTCCGTATAGTAGCTCTGAAGCGAGTCCTTGTTTGAGCCTCGCTCCCCGAATATTGTGAGCAACCGTATCCTTTCGGTTAGTGTGAGAATTTGTATGTTAATGGAGACGTTATGACATGCCTTAAAACACCGGGCCTTTACTTGACCTAACTGTTGTGTAAGATGTTCGCTCAAGTGGCGGCTAGCTTGTATGGCTCTCTCCCGTACACCCCACCCCATCTCTTGCTCAGTGATATTGTGGATATACCTGTCAGCATTATCATGGACTTGGTACCTGATTAGGTGCTGGACTAGACCTACGCATGTAATGCAGCGAAGTCTTCGTGCGCTTTAATTTCCGTCTGCCGCGCCCCTTCCCGAGCTATATCTTGCTGTTTTTCTGTCATTCCTCGCAAGTCTTCGTCGCCGAGATTCATAATGCACTGTCATTCATGTCAAGCACACAGTTTGGCAGTTTTGGTGTATCCAACGCACCATTGTCTCATAAATCCAACGAGTGCACGTCGCTTCTATCACATCCCCCACTAGATCGATTCTTGCTCGCTTTCCATCAACGCTATTCCACACACACAACGTCAATGATGAAGCATCTCAGAAGCGAGATACGTGCCTTTTCGTACATCGTTGTTCCACGTTTGCGCGAGCCAGCCGGAAGAAAGTATCTCCTATGCGCTTTGCAGCGCCTTTATCGGGAAGTAGCGAAAACATTGTCTGTTCAAACACAGATATGCTACAATGATGACGAATAAATGTCACGGCTACTTACCAACCCCAGATCAAGGTCATGCCTGCTTGGGGTATTAGATTCAGAAACTTGAACATAGTAGAGGTCTCACAATTCTACATCATCGAAGCCGAGAAAGTGACTTTGATTATTTACATGTCCTGTTAGGAAAACCAACAATGCCTATAACGGGCACTCACCCATATCCGCCAGTAATTTTCATCAGAGTATCTTTGTATGGAGACGAAAACTGTGCAGGATCGTTGAGAACTCTTTTGATCGCTTTAAGCGTCCGAAGGACTTTGGCCTTTCCGCAATGGGGTCTTCTAAAGGAATAGCCTTTCTTATCCGAGTCCTTACCATCGGGCCTCGAGAATCCTTTTATGCGATCATGGCTCTCTTTTGGTGTGCAAAGTGGGAATAGACAGTATACGTTGTCGTATATGCAATGGCGGGGGAGCGTTCTCTGTAACACTTTACAACTATGGTGAGCAAAACCGCAGAACGACGAAATCAGATTAAACGTACATTTCGGCAGCATAGCCATGAAGCAGCCTCCAGGAGCTTCTTTGCTGTCGTTGAAGCCCCACGTTGTCAATTCTTCCGCTGAGGAAAAGCCGTCAGGAATCAAACACGGCAGCGCCCAAGAATATTCCTTACCACGGTAATTCGTGGTGAACCTAGGGTCGCTATTTAGCCTAGATACCTAATTATCGTATGAGAAAATGTTCCTAACTATGGCAAGTTTACTTACAATGTCTGCGATTAACCCCCAAGTCTTGTTTTTTCAGATGAGTATTGGGAACGTAAATGATTCCGGGATGCAATATTCTCACTAGGGTTTCGCCAAAATTAAAACCTGAATTTTTCATCGGCTCTTCTCCTAAAAGACCAGGCTTTTCTGCAGTTAGTAATTCCTAGCAATGGCGTGGGATGTGACTTACGATCAATTCGAGTTGACCTATATCATCTCGATACAACTTCTGCACCGCGGGAGCTAAAGTCTTGTTCCACTTTTCGAACGAATCCAATGCTTAGTTGGCGTGAGCATTAAACCAAACACATCGAATCCAGAACCTACCGTTGAGACCAAGGTGTACGCGGAACTCGTTCAGACTACAGATTTTCCACTTTCGCGCTTCTTCGATATTCTGAGGCGTAGATTGAGAAATATTCTTGAGGCTTGGACCACTGTATATCTCTTCCGTGGCTTTGAACAGCACGTCGGCGAGTTCGGAATCTTCAAAAAAGCCATTGTCATTGCGACGAAGGTTCCTTCAATCAGGGTCAGTTCAATCGTGTTGTCCTAAATCCAACGGCTCACCCTATACAAGACGGCTGCTCTTTGCCTATTGGCTAGGATGCTATATTAGAAAACATGAAGGCCAACAGAGAGAAGAATTACTTCGGGTGTATTAGACAAAGACGGCAAGAACTAGCTGGATCAGCCATCACTCCAGCTCGTAGGGTAGGCGACATACCACACTATAGAGGAAATAAGATTCCCTGGTAGAACGATAGCATTGTCCGACGTGTTTATCCTGAGTTAGTTTAGAGAATTAATCTAAAGAAATCAACGATGGTAACGATGTACATACAAGTGTAAGATTCAAATCAAGGCTTGGTCCAACGAACGGGATGCCCGTAAGGCCTCTGATGAAGTCTTCCTTTACAACGTTCATGAAGTGAGTGCACGTGATGGACCGGGCCAGGTTGAATATTTCTTCGTCTTGCCCCGAGCGTAGCTCTTCCTGCAACTCCGAAATGCCATGCCAGCGCTTCCTCTCGTTACGGATAAGCAATTGCTTTGCGGTGTGCTGATACGTTATAAAAACAGGAACGTGAAGAGAAGAAAGTTAAAGGACCATACGTTATGATATCTGTTCCACAAAACGAGCAGCACCGCGACAGACTCTGGCAGTGTTGTTACCCTGTCTTCACAAAAGCAGTCAGGGTGCAGCATCCCACTGCCATCCCTTCGGCGTATTTTTTCGGTCTCTGTTTCGCTTGTTCCGTAGAGAGAAGAAAGGTCGAAGTAAGGCGATGTTCCATTCCGCTCAAGGGAAGATTGAGAAGGAGAATATTCACGGTGCAAACATAGCTATAGACGATAAAGAGCGTTGCAGGACAGTTGGATCGGCAGCACTCACGGCTACTATTGCGGCTAATGACAAAGCAAGGTGTGAAAGACCGTTCTTGCTTTCACCCCGCTACAACTCGCAATCAATTGCAAGGAATACTTGTCATTGGATATAAACACACCTCGCTCGGTACAAGAACATCGTTGTAGATTTTTTCGGCGCTTACATCTGTCTGGACGGCAGACGAAGGTACGCATTGACAGTAAGCGTCCTCTGCGATATTCAAGTCGATAGGTAACTTGTTAACTGTGCACACGTTCCAAACAATCAGAGTGAATTTTTCACTACATCTGCGTTTTTTACTTACAGAGTCGAAGTATATCCCTTTTGATCTCGTCGTTCCGTACCGGCGAGTTCTTTCCAGATATAGGATCAACCATTTCCTACAGCATCTTAATCTCACATTGAGTACATAAGATGTCGCTTCACTTACAATAGGAATTGATAAATTTGTCAGTTACGTGTCGGGTAAAGCGGTCTGAGGAATGTTGTCTTTCGCGTTGTCACCGTCGTAAAGCAGAGTACCAACGAACGAGGACGGCCACGGGGTTTTGCCGCAAGCAACACACATCCTGGCGTTTTATTGCTGCAGTGGGCACAAGGCCTCGTGTTGTAGGCTATTTTGAGTATCATTGAAGAGTGGAACCAATCGTGATTACGTGACTTGATCTGATCAATTGAGTTTTAACTTCAAGTCATGCACCGATCAGGGAAAATGTCGCAGCTAGTCCTCGTGTGTATTTGTATTCGGTCACTCTTTCTAATTCCTTATCTTATCCATATTCCCGGCCCTCTGCAACAGCTCCAATGTGTCTTTTCAGGGCCGACTGAAGTCTAGGAAGAAAAATGTTCCCGTACTGTTCGTACTGGATGATCCACTTGTGTGCAACGCGGTCATGCCTTCATTGATTTAGGTTGTGTAAGTCACGCTTGCTGGTTCGTTTCAGAACGGCTGCACCAAAGATCTAATATACAATATCAGTGCTACGATCGTATCTCCGAGCAGCTGGATCAATAGTAGCGACTTCCACGGAGTCCAAATTCCAGGATTTCTTTCATTTATCGCGTCACCAGCAATCAATGTAATGTACATCCGAATCACACTATCAGCCTACTGCATTAGGGGACGGGGAACATGAGGTAAAGCAGTAGCATACGAAGTGATTTTAACTTAGCGACCTCTGTCGCCCGCAGTTCAACGTTCAGCACGTGGTACTAACTAGCGCACAGGCGAGTTAAATTTAAACAACGTAGTCAAAACCGCAAGGCACTCAGGTATGTTGCAATTAAGACGATTCAAATTTCCCGAACATCACATTTTCAAATAGGTACTAGCGCCTATTAAGCACGGGTATGAACTGCAGAGCCCTAACATCACGGCAGGCATCCACGTTTGATTGAAGTTTCTGATAATCACATGTGCATCTTACTTATATACCAATGCTGTGATGACACTAGCAGTCTCATGTATTAAGCAATACACTCAACTTTCGTAATAGGTAAGGTATCCACTGCACTTGCCTCGCACGATCAATTAACTGCGGCCTGCAGGCAATTACGTTTGCAGCAGTTTGCTCCGTGCCTTAATTTTCATCAGTGGCATGCTTAATGGTGAATCATTCCATTTAACTCATGTTGTGCTAATTTCGGCAGAACCCGTGGTGATACAGGGCGAGATGGAAGCACATACAACACGTTTTACCTTGCACTCCCTAGGAAGCCTTCATATATCGTAAAAGGTGACTTTTTCGGCCGTACTGCAAGCCCCCCTGAACTTGGATAACGATGCAGAGTGAGCCCCCTTTGTCACCCCGTCCACATTCAGGACCCCACCCTGGTGGAAGTCGGTGCCTCATTCTTTGCTTCGATGGCACAGGCAACAGCTTTGGCGAGGTGAAGTTCAGATCGGATTAATGCGAAGAGTCACAACGAACTAACGTTTCGCAGAACGTAGGCCAACCCTTACGCTTATTGTGTATTGTGACTCAAATAAGAGCAGAATTCGAACGTTGTTCGCTTCTTCAGAGCACTCAGAAAGGATTTACCTAATGAACAACTCGTATACTATCAGGTATGTTCTTCATTTTTCTGAACTACGAGGTCAAAGAAAGATGATCTGAATATGCAGCCCGGGGTCGGTACTTACGTTACTGGCGCGCCATTTGTCACCAAATTCGCGAAGTTGTTTTGGTCTACCCTTGATGCGGCACTTGCGCTTGGACTGGATGACCATATTCAGCAAGGGTGAGATTACTGCTGGACGCTATGACCAATATGTTGTCTCACCTATCTCCTAGCTATCAATTCATTATTCAGAACTACCGGTATGTATACCGTCTTTTCTGACCGAAATCCTTTTTCAAGAAAGCGACTAGTGAGGGAGACAAGATTTGTATTTTCGGATTCTCTCGTGGCGGTAGGTAAAATTTAAACGTTGTGGCGTTAAGAAATCTAATTTATCCTCTCCTAGCCCATACAGCAAGAGCGGTAGCAGGGATGGTGTACAAGGTTGGAAAACTTAACATTTACAGAGCCAATGTTGATGTTGACGATGAGCTCTTCAAGGTCGGAATAATCTCGAAGGAGAATGTCCAGCAAATCGAGTTTGCACTCGGCGTCAACAATACTTCGGGATATTACGGTCATCACCTAAGTCATGAATTTAAAAGCACATTTTCGTATGTTTACTTTAAGCCCATTCCATGATGAAATTCACGGGCGCCGTAGCACCATGAGCAAAGACTATCCAAGGCCCCAAGTCCACTTTGTTGGCGTCTGGTAGGTTGTCATTGGCCCGAATCGCACCATCATTGTTTATGCTTATTTCTCTTATGAGGGACACGGTTGCTTCAGTTGGGATCATCCAAAGACCGAACCCGTATACTTCCCTCGAATATTCTGTGAGAACTTTTCGGCATGCACTAGCGCTGGACGAGCGACGTGCCAGATTTCGCCCCTCTCTATGGATCGAACCCGAACGAGAAAAAGACCTGGATGTCGATATTCCCGTGCCTGAGATCAACCGAAACACCGAAGATTTCGATGCTTGGACTTACGAGCCGCCTGATCGTGACTATGCTGACGTGAAGGAGGTGTGGTTTGCAGGTGTGCTAAATTTCTACAGTTTATCTGACCTGACTCGATTACTATGTAAGGTGTTCACGCCGACGTTGGTGGCGGTTCGCATGAGGGAGCGCGCAAAAAAAGCCTTTCGCTCATCCCGCTCCGCTGGATGATTAAAGAGTGCATTTTATCAAAGACTGGCATTCGATTCAATCCAGAATACCTGGACTCCCAACTCAGATTTAATCTGCGGGGCTTGAAAAAAGAAATTCAAGGCATTGGAGAATTGCAAGACACTTACTGGGACATCGAATTTTACTTGCAAAAGCAAAAAGAGCGTGCACGTCGAAAGAAAATCAACAGGATGCCAGATATTCGCGGTGTCGACAAATTCTTCACGTCTTGGCCTGGTTTTTTCGACATAGTGGAATCATCTGAGAACCTTTACGATAATGCTCGCGACATTGGTGATCGAATTTTTGATCAACTTACCCACCGTTCGACGTGGTGGATTTTGGAGGTTCTTCCAACATTTTCCTCGTTCCAAGACCAATCTGGTGATTGGATTCGATCCAGAGTGTAAGTGCTGAAAGACATTTTCCAGGCGTCTGCTCTTGAAGTATCTGACAACCACGATAATAGATCTAATTGGGGCCGGGGCAGATACGTCCCATTCAATCCCGATAACAAAATTCTCGTCCACGACTCTGTGCGAAGAAGAATTGAGCTAACCAAAGACCTCCCGTATCCCTACACACCTCGGGCTGAAGATTGGGCTGACATTCTCGAATTGGTTACCTGGATTGATGAGTCTGCAAATGACATGATAGTGAGTGCACCCGAATAATTTTTGCCTGATTCTAACGGGACACCTTCTAGGACGTTACCGACAGTAAAGATGTCGACTCTTCAGATTCTGATGATCCCGATGCTGAGTCTGCAGACGACGACGACTCTAGCGACACTGATGCTTCTGAACCTGATTCCCCAGACACTGATTCTGATTCTCCCGATACCGATATCGATTCGCCGGATACGCCAGATAGTCCAGATAGTCCAGATAGTCCAGATAGTCCAGATAGTCCGGAAATTGACTCTCCAGATACTGAACCGTCGGACATTGAATCCCCAGACATTGAATCCCCGGATACAGATGTAGACAATTCTACGCGTCGTCGGCGTCGTCGACGTGGTAACATTAATGCCTACTAATACATGGTTGTCAATTTTATTCCTCTGTGAATATAACCTATTCCAGTTATCCATGTTTTCAATTGCGGTGGTTTTTGCACATGACGCACGGAGTATCCCGGTGCATATCAAACGGCTATTTGCAATGGGTATGCCACACGCACAAGGTCGAGATTCCTACATGGGGTTTGTATGCGAGTCGCTTAGTTTTCGGTGACAGCCATCTCTTCGCTGGGGATGGGATAATCCTCTTACACCGACTGTGGGGTAAGCTATGAATGCTCCAATTGCATGATCTACATATGAAATAATGAACATCCGTCAACGGTCCTGAAGACAATTCTACCACAAAATTTAAACGAACGTCTGAGAAACATCGTTACTGCGCATTGCAACACAAACTTTGGGGCTTATCAAGGTTAAAGTTTGCTTTAAGATGGATAGAAAGGGAATGCGCCCCAGATCTTTACAGTAACAAGTCAAAATGGCGTTGAGCGGCTGTATAGAGCGATGTAGTTGTGCCACGGCGTCCGTTAGGGGCCGGCTGGTCGGCAACATATGGGTATACATAGTTAAAAGCCTCTTTTTTACTCTTTTTGGTTATACCAGTATTGAGTGGAGGGTATCAGCTCCACAGTTTTAATTTGGGGCGCGACAGTAGCAGATTCTGCGGCTGAAGGATAAGCTTTGCAAGGGCCTTTGAGCGGAGACGCGAAGTCACACTATAGGTTATGACACGATAGTTCCCGTAACTTTGACATTGATAAGGAAGAAGAGCATAGTAAATGACGTATGTGGAGACGGACACCTGTGTAGACTGGAAGGTTTTGGCTTTGGCCTGAGGCCTGAGGTTAGACAGCGAGATTGGAAATGTGGGTCATCGCGGGAACTAGTGACTTCGGTACCGCATCTTCTGGCATGGTGTACGTCAGCTGAGGCTGGACCAGAGTCGAAAAATTCCAATCATTTGAAAAAAGACGGAAGAAATGACACTATACAATGATGGTAAATGCCCGATTGTTGCGTACACGAGAACAATAACAAACAAAAAATAACGCGCCATTTATTTAAATTTCAATTCAATGTCAGATAAAGAATGAAGCTTGAAGACCCGAGGGGATAAGTCTCAGTGAATACGTACAAACGTTCTTATCAAGCTTTTTCGTTGCGCGTGTTCTGAGGCGGAGGCGTCCCTGTATACGCTACGCAGTGGTACGCACTGCACAGAATACGCCGAGTAGTGGCGTGATCACATAAAAGTAAGCGGATGGCCAGCTGAGTAAACCCGAGGTGAGGTCTCCGCAATAAAGCCGGCGCTGAATAAAGCTGTTCCGCGCCACGCGATTCGGAAGGGGATAGGTAAGCCACTGGAGTGCTACGGCCGGGTACGGCCGCCGTAAGTTTGGGCTGACGCAGATGATGACTCGACCAGACACAAAGAAAAGAAAAGGAAGGGGAAAAAACATACATTCATAAGTAAGCATGGAATGTATGTTTTGTCATCCGGTTGACATGTTCAGATGACAATGTAGATCCCATTCGCACCTTAGCCGGTACCTGACAAGAGTTGATGATGTGTTAAGCGATATCTCGAAGTAAAAATTGCTCTTTCAAGCAGTCAAAAAAACGTTGCGCATCCGATGGGTGGCAGCAAATAGGCACATCGCTTAGTACGCCACAAGTATGCAGAGTAGGCGCCGTCACTTGCTGTAAAATGGATCCATTAATTATTTTTCATTGATGCGCTCTAAATAAGCTGCAATTATAAAAATAAAAATCCCCTTTTCCCTTTTTGGAAGTCTTAAATTTTTACTCCCGCAGTTTTTTTGTTTTTGTTTTAAAAACAGCGCCTTCCTACGGTCCGGTAAGAATGGATTATATTCAGTTTGAAGGACGGCAGCTGTAAGACTGTCATTTGTCATTTCTATTTTGACTTTGGATGACACGGCCGACAGACACGAGCAGGGGACGACGGCGGCGGCGGAAGTATGAACGTTGTTCTTTAGCAAACCTGATGGCGTATCGTCAGTGTCGGGACGTATTAGCGCGTGTGCGGTAACGCGATGCACAATAAACGTCAACGTGATACCATGATTGAGTTTGACGCACGTTTCACTCTTCTCATTCACGTAAATGATATATTGCTTTGCTACAGGCACGTATGTGAACGTTTGCTCATTCACCCTTATCACCCTGAGAACGGCGTCATGATCGAAGACTTGAGAGTTCTGGTTTCCCATGCTAGCAGTGCTCACTCATCGGTCCGACATCCGACGTTGGACATCCAAGCCACGTAGTCTCTAACTAGTGTACTCGACGATCGGACTTTTCGGACGGACGCTCAGTCCTACGGATATACTCTCTATAACCAGCGAGGATCGGAACTCCTGTTCTCAGGACGAAGTCGTTCCCAATCGAGTACTCTCGATTGATAGAAGCCTATGAAACAAAGGGGAATCACCGATACTTTGTTCTATTCCAGTTTTGAAAAGAAAGAAGTGTACCGCCATGTTCTCGAGAAACGATATTTCTTGCGCTTTGGGCCGCGGAGAGAAAACACGATCATCGCCAGGATTCTCGTTGGAAACGGCCGATGCTGATAACGAAAACAAGGCGTATCTTACGCTGATCCCAGGCGCGTTTCATGGCCATCTTGATCCACAATCCGATTGCTCAGCCTGCTTACAAGCGCTGGAGTCATCCCGGACGTTCTTGGGACCAACTGACACCATCCCAATAAGGCTAGTCACGCAGATCTGGCTAAGCCTCATGCAAGCGCGGGCGCGAGGGTGGCGATCTAGACAAGTCTGTTTAATTTTACATTTGTACGTATTTCCTCTGCACGGACCATAAGCCTCGCGTTAGACCACATGTTCATTGGTAACATACTGTATGTCGCCCTGGTACGCCACATATGTCATTACCTTCCCGTCTGTCCGATTTCACTCAGGTACCCACTGATAATCAATAGGATGTCTATGATCAAAATGTTGCTACTGATACGTCCTGATACGTACGAAGTGATAGCATGCGGGGGGGTAGAAATGTGAAGGGGTGAGAGAGGAGGAAGGGTAACATATATAAAAAAAAAGGCAAACTCATACTTGTTGTTACACATTTGATAAGAATGTGGATGAGGGATCAAAACGAGATGAGAGAGAAGAAACTGACACGTGTATATATGAGATATATGATTGCGTGCGAGGGAGAGGTGTGCGTGGTTGCGTTGTGTGCGTTGAAAGGGTGCGCGTCATAAAATCGTCGTAATCCAAAAAATAATAAAATCCATATTATAAACCGTCTTGCTTGTTTCCGTAGAGTGCGAACGTCGGGTGCGTCGGTGGCCAATAAGTACCACCGGCGGTCGTCGGCATCGTCATAGTCTTGAACCAAGCAGCTTTTTGTTGTCCTCCTCTCCTAGACAGCCTCTCATCTGACGGTCACACCAGGACTGCCAGGACCGCCATGCGCAAAACACCACTGTTTGACAAACGCCTGATACACTGAATCCGTCTGCGGCTGAGCCTGAGCCTGAGCAGCAGTAGGCGTCAGCGACCTGGTAGGAGTGGGAGTCGAGGGATCTACTCCACGTCCACGAGGGGAGCCAGGAGCAGGCGATGATCGAGTGTATATCACGCCATCGTCGTTTTCTTCATCGTCTGAATCGCTGCTGCTGCTGCCTGAAGAGGAACTTGTCGTCGCGGACCCTGATCCCGAGCCAGATCCATGTGAATGTCGTCCAGGCGAGGTGCTCTTTTCCTTGATAACGTCCAGCAGACTTGCCAGTGGCGAACTCTTCATCATCGGCGGTCTCTGCAAACTCGAATAGAGAGAAGAAGACGAAGAAGTGGGTGATGGTGGTCGATTCTTTTCCACACCTTCCGTCTCTCTCACTTCCTCTTTCACAGTCTCGGCTTCAGACGACGAAGTGTGCTCGTCGTCATCGAGCGTCCCGATTGACCTGACCCAACTCGATCTTGGAGGCGGCGACGGTTGACGTCTGACTCGCCTGGGAGGATGAGAAGGCGCATTCTGGGTGGCAGCAATGGTCGCTGGAGCAGTCGGCGGGGGTTGAGAAGAGGCCGTGGGGGGTGGAGGGCGATGCTTCATTGCACCGCTCAACATGCTGAAGGGCGGACTGGTGCTTAGATTCAGGTTCCAATCCTGGACATGCGTAGCAGGTGCACCGTCGTGAAATTCCATACCACCGACTCCCATCTCGATTCCAAATTCGAGATCGTGAATGGAGACGAAACCGAGACCCAAAAAGTCGGTTTTGGGAGATGATACGGGTGTGGTGTCTGCGCTACTTGATGAGCTCGAGTTGGATAGACTGTCAGGGCTGCTAGTGGTGGCAGCAGTGGCAGGGCTGGGTGTAGGAGGTTGTATAGAGACAGAGGGGGTAGGGGGTTCCACAGATACAGAGGGCCTCCGACTTGATAGAGGGCTCACATTAGGTGAAGCGATCGGGGCGGCATAGTTTCTGAGATTCAACTTCTTGAGTCGAGAAAGGGTAGTCTGTGCTACTGCAGCTTGGTGGGCTGCATAGTCTGCTTCATCGTCGTAGTGTGGGTTTTGTCGTTGTCGCTGGAGCGTAGGCAAAGATGCGATAGGATGGAACATGCCAGAATGAGGATAGGAATGGAATTTTTGATGTGAGAAAGAGCCAGCTGCCGAGGCTGACGACGAGCGGGCTATAGGCAATGGCGGCGACGGGTTGGATAGCTTGGGTATCTGACCGCCTATGCATGATATAAACACGACCCAAACAAGGCAAGAGGGGCCAAAAACTCACCAGTCGCTTTAAACCCGATTCGGTAATTCCCACCAGAACAGTTGTCCCACCATTCACCACAACCACCATCTTCTGGTGGTACAGAAAACCTGACAACCAACCACATCGTTTTCTGATCAAGATTCGACGCATAGTCTTCTAGATTGATCATAAACGTGAATCGATCCCAGGTCGAAGTGGACGCCGCCAGATCTCCAATGGTCCATGCAGCCGATACAGAGCGCAGAAACTCGTCTGGCAAACGAGAGAGAGAGACTTGGTGGTGGCCGGAGACTTCACTCGTCGTCTGCCAATCGTCCAGAGTGAATCTGACGGCGACTTGCTTCTCGTAAGCAATATTGCGGACGAGGACAGTGCCTGTGACAGAGCTGGACTTGACATGGACGCTCTCTAGATGGACGTTGGCGAATGCGAGGTGGCATGGGTCGTCTACTTTGCGGGGGACAGAGGAAGACCTTGTGGAGTCGATCTCGTACGCCTTCTTTGTAGGTGGTGGTAGTGGTTGTGGTTTGGACGTCGACGAGGAGGGACTGGCCATGGACCTGAAATATGAACTGGCCGATGGCCACGGTATTGAGGAACGGGACGCTTCGGTCTCAGTCTCAGTCTCTGTGTCGTCACAGGCTGGTTTTGAGAGCGACGCGGGCTTGCCGGAGCGGTTGAAGACCCTCACGGAGACGAGGCCGCCTTCCTCCTGGGAGGGAAAGTGAACATTTTTCGGGGTGATGACCGGGGTGGAAGGTTCGGAGCGAGCCCGGGGGTGGTTTGAGAGAGACCCGGTGGGCAAGGCCGGCGAAGAGGAGGAGGACTTGAGAGACGACTTGAGGGACGGTTTGAGGGGTTTTCCGTTGGACAGAAGAATGGGGGACGATGCGGTGCGAATGACGTGGGGACGGAGGGAGAGGGAGAGAGAGGGTTTGTTGTGTTTCACAGAGGGAAAAGGGACGGAAGAGGTGTCGTCGTCGTCATCTGAGTGGTCGGCGATTCTGAACATGGAGGAGAGGAGGACAAGGTTGTTGGGAGGGCGAGAGGGTGGCGTCTTATCTCGTTCTTTTTCTCTATTATTTTTAATTTTTTTATCTCCATTTGACTCGCTCCACTACTCAATCTGATCACCGGCTTCCCTTGCGCTTTTGCCGCTCTCGATCCCATCTAGACTGGTCAAGAAACAAATCATTCTCACCACCTAGAACATCGCAAAAACAATTCATCTCACCTTCCACTGCCACGTCCCACAGCTTAGATCTAGATCACATCAGGGGTGTGACCCTCCAATCCCACACCTATCGCGGCAACACCGACAATGCCCGTGCATTTTAGGCTCGGCCTTCATAATTCCTTCCCTCATTCCCTTATGGAAACCACTTCTGGTCACTCCTTAGCCCACATGGCGCGCCCGCCGGACTGTGAGAGGGGAGGGGGAGTTGGCGCAGTATCCATATTCCGCCCGACTTCTTCTTTTAGATCTGCTTTTCGATTCAGAACGCGAAGCTATCTTATCTCGTTGCGCTTCTCTACTTATCGTCCCTTTCATACTCGACCCTTCCAACACTAATTTTAACCGCTCCTCCCATTAGTTGTGCGCAGTGCGTTACCCGTCGAGCTATCCACCCAGTAATGCTCCAATGCACCACTTTACACCACACTCTCACACAGACCGCATGAAACCGCCCCAAAACCTCGATTTCACAACAACTCAACATCTGAGTAATACTTTTGACTCTTGTCTCTTCTCTGTCCAAAACTCTTCCTCTTCCTCCTCCTCCTCCCCCTCCAATTCCAGGCTGGCCACCTAGTTGACCACAAACACCTACCAAAAATGGCAACTTTCTCGTCGAAATTTCGCCGAGTATGACCGCTCAGGTCCTCAACTCTATTCAGTTTGACCAGTTTGGAAGTCGCGTTGCGACGTTACAAAACAAGTCACACACTTTTTTATTCAGTCTTATTCAGTCTCTCATCAGCATCCAAAACCATTCTCTTTGACAGCATCAATCTCAAAATGTGTCTAGAGAGGACTTGTGACCCACCGACGGCGAGGCCATCACCATACTCGTCCACATGATGACGCTTATGGCAAACCACTGACAAGGGACGCTCTAACGTATCAACCTGTCCATCCATTCGAACCTGTCTATCGAACCTATCACCCTGTCTTGGCTATCTTATCTCGGTTTTTCGGCCGTACGCTACTCCTTCCGCTATAGGCGGTAATGAGTCGATAAGTCACTACGTCATTCATAACACAATACTAACGATACTATCCCAACACACACAGACGCGCTCCCTCTCAGTTACTAACGACGACGAACGAAAAAAAACTCTAGCATAGACCGACGGGATATCCAAACTCGGTCAACCCGTCCCCAAAAATCAGACAATGGCGACATCAAAAGTCGTCCATCCCCGTCCTTGGCCGTATAGGCACATCTGACCCTCCATCAAATACGATATGATACGTATCCCGCAGCAGACAACTCAAATGGCAACCACAAAAAGCAAGAAAAAAACAGGCAAAAAAAGGCAACCTCGTCCCAACACAACGCCAACCCCACACTCGTCGGAACGCCGGCACTGAAGAAATCAGATTTCATGACCGTCCTTGCCCGTGGCTCTGATTCTAACATAAAAACTTATTTTAACCGGGGAAAAATAGGCTTATTGAGCCAACTTTTTTTTTTTTCCATCACCGTACGTGCCCGTACCCATCTTCTTTAATTCATCTCTCTTGTGCGCGTGTTCAGGTGGTCTAGGCAGTTACGTCGTCTATGCTGTCATATCAAAAGATATCAAAGATCTATCATGTCTATTGCGTCTATTTGCCCCAGACTGGAGCACCAGGATTTCGCCCCGTTGACCGCCGGTTGGTAAGTTATTGCGTCACTCTTCTGT
Organism: Amanita muscaria Koide BX008; assembly: GCA_000827485.1. Taxonomy (NCBI): domain Eukaryota; kingdom Fungi; phylum Basidiomycota; class Agaricomycetes; order Agaricales; family Amanitaceae; genus Amanita; species Amanita muscaria. The sequence goes on from KN818222.1 coordinate 37,005, forward strand.
CTAGACCCACCTACACATGCACGCTATAACTGTTTCCGTAACCACACTGGCAGGCACGAACGCAAGGGAGTTTTTACTTGAAAAAACAAACAAACATTCCGTCTCACACACCTGCGCTCACGTGCACAAGTTCTACTATCTTTCTCTTCTCCTTGCGACTGGCTTTTGCTATTGCTTATACGCTTACTTACTACAACCGCCACCACATATCACTCCACATTATATAGGCTCTGCATCAACCTTACTCCCAGGAACAGTAATGATGATCGTACCTGTGGTGTTATCAACTAAGTTAGCTTCCCGATGTATACAGTAGAAACTGTCATATCCCATAACTGTACTAGTCCATAACCTGTTATACTTGGGACACCTCTCGCATCTAATAGCCCATGGGTTAGGACAGTTTCTACTGTATCCAAGCCTCATTCAGTTCTGCATTGCCTGCTCCTCTGTGCGCCAGCTGACAAACACATATACATACTTACCAAAAGCATCCAAACGTCGTTCACTCTTTCACACGCTTATGACACACCGCTCCGACCGGGTCGACGGTTTGCTTATCGCATAACCAAAGTAAACTATCATACCTCCGACCGCGCTTAAGCGACTGCCAAAACAAAAGGATCGACAGGACCCAAGGTACAAAAAAACACTCGGCGTACATCGGTCAGGGACTAGCTGATTACTCGCCCTCTATCACACTTATCACATTTCCGAGTCGACATACCCCACCCCACCCGAGCGATCCCGTCTGCTGCGATGCTCGATTCTCGATCGTCTTGATCGACTACTAGATAGTGTCAATATTCGCCACACCTTCGGTTAGGGTGTTTTCGTTATTTAATCCGACCGTATTATTCAAACGTAATCTTGCACTTTCCAAAGCGATATTGGATTTAAAAAAAGTAGTTCTCGAAATCCCAATGCTAAAAATTCGACATTTACCCGAACAGCAACGAATGTCGATCATGGAGCTCGGACAGACGGTCCGTGAAGCAGGGAAAAAATGTACAAAGAACAAGGAGAAGAAGAAGAAGAAGATAATTTATACCTGACACTGATCGCGCATTACGGAGACGTCGCGCCAAGTAATGCGGTGCCAAAGTGGTACTTTTACTATCATGTACGTGGATACATAGATTTTCTTATCCGCTCACACACTTGAAACTTCGGCCTCTATGATGATAAGACTCTTTTTTTTTCTTCCCCACGTCGAGCGCTCCAACGATCGCCCCGCACTGTTGTGCAGGCAAAAAGCCAAAGACACGAGGCATCAGAGATATTTTTTTCGTTGTGTGCGCCTCGAGGTTTACTCAGGGACGGAGGAACTGAACAAACCACGGTAATGTTCCCATTATCAGTTGCTATGATAACAGATGAGCATCATCACTGCTCTCGTAATTGATAACATGATAGGAAGATTCGGAACAACTGTAAGAATTCACTCTAGCTTCGTTCCGCTATCTTTGCCGCCACGGTGCGCTTCGTCCGTTGTCTAAGCGAGATCGCCTCGGTATACGAGGATGAAAGAGAGCATATATAAGAAATCTCAATGCAAGGGCCGTATTAGTATGGGACTATGATCACCGCTGATACGACATGGATCGTTTTCTCACCAACGAATGCGATAGGCTGATAACAACATGTCAAGAGTTTAACACAATCTGAATGAGCCACAGATAAGTTCCACTTCCACGCACGAGCACCATGAAACGTGGCGTAAGCTGATTGGCAGGCGAGGGCACCGAGTACACGCCCGAACAGAAGCTCTTGGGGGAAGAACGTTCGATCTTTGAACGAAGGTGTTCGGAAACATTGATGTCATTTTTGGATCATAGTACGCATCAAAGTTCAAGACGGCAACGTGCGCTTCCCCCCAGATGTGGAACACACGTGCAGGCGTTTGATGCCATTTTTGAATCCCAGTACGCATCTTTGGAATTCTCAAGTACGTTGATAAAATGATGATAGCACCCACCACCAGCCACCACCCCCTTTTTCTGCATAACCCATCAGAAGGGTCGCTTGAGTCTCCTCCCCCCTCCCTCCGTCAGGTTCGTCTGGCTCCATTGTCAGCAGATGCGTATGCATGGATAAGCTAAGCACGAGGTTCTCGAGTTTCCACGACTACGGGTACCGGGGACGGCCATTTCCCATACTATCTTCGTGGCATTGTTTGGGTACGTTACATGATAAGCTTCTGACCGCAGCTCATTGGATGGCGTGCTTGTTGCTCCATGTCTTATTCAAGAGATACCCGCCCAGTCTCATATCCATCACCATCTGTGATAGAAGGCGTCAGAGAGAGAGATGGAACGGTTTATCGCCACCGCTTCCGAGTACCCAACTTTGTTGCTGATGATTGTTTCGATGGATAGAAATCAAGCGATGTCATATAAGATACCACGCATCAAGAATAAACACGGGTGAGAGTATCATGGTATGACTCACGAGGTACAGCGCGATAGCCAAGGACGATAACACGTGTCTTTCCACAAGAACAGAACTAATGCGCCCTCACCTTCACACGCCCGATATTAAAAAACACAAAATCGCGGAAACTTGCGGGACGTCCCCCATTATTGACAATCTTTTGTAACCACGAGATCAAGTCGGTACTTGTATCCAGATTGATAAACCAAGATTTGAGATAGGTGCACTATCGGACTAACCAAACGTGGTCTCAGTCCATCAATGATAAGCACACAGCTTGTGAGCCTAATTTGACCCAACGTGCTCGAAAGACATAATGAGATAATCGCAATCAAAGCTTGTTTTTAGGGAGGTAAGTAACCAAACTAGCCACTCGGGAGATGGCGTCCCGCGATTTCTGCCAGTGCAACTACACAACACACGGAATACGGAATACCAGTGGAGAACTTTTTTGCAACGGTGATTGTCAATCAAACCCCGAACGAGTGAGAGTACACTCCGACATAGCAAAAGAAAGTCACATGTGTGGAGCCTTGAACATTTTGTTTCGGGGGTGGCATACTAAAGTGGGTGAACAATGGAGGATCTAAATGATGGAGCAAAAACGGGGAGATTGCAAATGCGAGTACCTGCTCGATCTATACTCGACACACATGTGGTTGGAGATGAACATTTGGGAATAAGCACTAATAAGTATCGTGCCAGGAACGCCCTAACCAAGACAGTATACTTACATAAGTTACTAAAATCAAACATGCGGCGGGAAAGCGGTGCAGGCGCTGGCTGCTGTGTCAAGCGGAAATCACTCGGTCTCTGCCATTGAACTGCATTTTCATCGTATCGCCACTGCACCCCAAAACGTGTACAGTGGATGTTGTTGACTCCGGAGGCCCACAGCACTTCATGAATGCCACTGCGCAAACATCGGTGGATGGGCTAAGCGGAAAGCAAATATGGTGGCGTCATTCATCACGATTCTATCCAGGCACTGGCAGCTTTATCGGAAAGGTGGTTATCAAGCAGTGCAATGAGGAGAAAGCAATAGGTATCTTGATTATTAGAGCACGGGATTGTGATGCTGGTTTAAGTACGAAGTGTTTGGAGTACTTGTATGGACAGTGTTTTATACTAGTCGTTTGAGGACTGAATCCATGACTTCATCTACGGTAATCTAGAAGATGTCAGCGCTAGCGCTGCATGGAATATTCCGAGACGAACGTGAAGAATTCTCGAGCGCCCAATGTCACATCAATGGCCGTAAAGCTCCTCCTTGAGGGTGATACCTTGTGGGGATGCGTTTTAGCGCCCTACACAGTCTCGAGTCGGACAAGAACTTACCAAGTTCTTCCCGGATTGGCTTCAATTCGTCCAAATATGCCTGATATTGTGTTTTATTCTCCACCTTTTCCTTGATACCCTCGAAAATGCGAACTGCAGTCGCGTAGTCGTTCACCTTCCTGGATGCTCGCAAAGCAGCTTCTATCACAGAGGGAGCAGGTACCAGATCATGGGCAAAACAGTTGTTAAGCCCACGCTGGACCTCAAATAGGTCTTCGGCGTTTTGGAAAAATTTGACATATCGGTCGGTGAACGACTCAAAGGATTCTTGGGCGTGTGAGCTGGAAAAGCGCGCAAGAAGCGGTCCTGTCCTTGCACCGCCTAAAGCAGAAGGCCTAGCAGAGGCTCGGAGGATGGAGGAGAATATCTGGGCGCGCATTGGCTTTTTTTACGGCCACGTCTGCGGTTTGGATTGGGAACCGAGATCTTCCGGCAAGCATAAATACAAACAAGTACAAATAAGCAATAAAGCATAAGCTATGCAATTCCCAAGCGATGCACGTCACTGCCTTGGGACTGCCTAGTCAAATATTCTTCCCTAGAGCCAAATTGTCGGTAAATTTTTTGGTGATGAAATTGCCTCGTGGTCAATGCCTCGAGATCTGCACTATGAGGATAAAGATCGATAGGCGCTAGCAGTGAGACTACTATTTTTAAATCTCTTCTGTGTTTGCTCAGTTGCTGTGTTCTTTGACAAAATATATAAGTTCCTGCTGAGCGGCTTCCGCAAGGCCACCTTCCACCATATTCCACTAAGCCACATTCAATGCAAGGAACGACTCATCCGCACGACAACGTCCAATGCGCCTACGCGAGTCACCACGATCTTTACTACTCGTCGTCGCCAGAGGCAGACCAGAAGCCTCCTGTAGACGACCCATATCTCTATACGGAGCGTTCTCAATCCCCCCTCCCGATTGATGCGCCTACTCAACCTCGACGATACCTCACTCCATCCGTCACGTCCAGGAAGGGCATTCCCGCCCATATTTATAAACAGTTCAATCGCTGCCCTGCGCTCTCGAACGCTATCGCGAGAAGCAGTGAAGACGAGCATGACCAATTGACAGAGGAGGGAAGCGCGCTCGATCCAGAACTTGTGCAGCAGATTATGGATAAGAGACGTAGGAATACATTATCTGCGCGCAGGTCCCGCCAGAAGAGGATAAAGCAGTTGCAGGATCTAGAACAAGAGCGCAATGAACTGCTGAAGCTCGTCCACGAATATCGCAACTATATCCTCCAGGTGCAGGAGTCTCTCAAGGCGAATGGGATCATTTGCGATTTGCCTCCATTCTGTACCCAATGAATGCTTTGTGGCTTGTAACCTAGCCGTCTCGGTATGTACTAACCCGCCTCCATTGCTTTATGTGTTCTGAAGTTTAAACCATTATAGGGGGCGCCAAGGCTGTCTGCGAGACCTACAAACTTGCCACGTATTTTTGCTACGTTCATTCCCATTTCTTTTCTGCCTGTTCCTGCTGTACGACCTAGTCTTGTAATACCTACTTCTGGTAACCAATCTATATCTACGCTCAAAAGTCGAGTCATCACTCCTGGGAACATTACCTTGTTGATTCATATATTCACGAAGTTGACATTGGGCCACAACGCTGTGGTATCTTGAAGTATGTGGCTAATCGGCGAATGTTTGCATAACGGTTAGGAATGGCCGCATGCGAGATCCGACGATGGCGCACTCCCGAGTCAGCGTCACACCAGGCTGCCAGTGGTTTTGTCACCACCTCACTAAGGCCAGATGATGCCGCAAAGTACAACCATTGTAACTGCTATGGCGCACGCGTGGCCTTCAGATTCTGGTCTACTGTTGCGTGGATTGCATCCGTTCTCAACGCGACACAGCCACCCTTTTGAATTGAACACTCATGAAAAAAAATTTCCATTTCAAAATGTACTCCGATCTTCGTGGAACCTGTCAACGTCTCGGGGATGGTGAGTACCGGCGTTTGAAGCTATAAAGCAACATGGGATCCCTGTTACCTGTCTTTTGCTGTACCCATCACACAAACTACCGCCAGTGGCAAGCGAAGCAACTCGACCATACAACGGCCGCCGTTCAGCTGAATTTCCCCGAATGAAGAAACCAACGGCCTAAGGATATTGCTGTACACATGGATGGTACACGCGTCCATCGTACTACTCAAAGACGCCGCGACATGTCAATATCTCCAAATGCCAAGTCTGGCCCGGGACGGACAGCTTCATATCTGCTTACTCCAAGCAACTGTTAACTTTTTGTTCATTGTCAAGATACATCAATCTCCTCTCATTGTATTAGGAAGACAATTTAGGAAGACAATGCTGGGCCTAGGGTATTCTGTATATGGTACTAAATGGTCACTCGTGTTGGAAATTCAATATCAACAACAGAAATGCTGTATTGCTATGCGTAAATATCTATGTCAGAGTCGTTTGTGGTTCCTGATCCATGAGCATCAATGGCGTGATAATAGTCTTGGAACACTGTTATATCTGATGATCGATTAATCTCAACACGTGCGTTCAAATCTGCATTGAAAGCTGTCTTGCGAAAGTGTCAGCTCAAAGCTTCGTTGTTCTAGGTAGATACTTACTATAGCTTCATCGCCCACGTAGGGGCCAAAAGTGTCCTGACGTTGCTCCGCAGTCATCTCAACAAAATCTTCTAGCGCCATCTGACTCAGGATCAGAGCTGCCGTAAACCTATTCATGCCTGCCGCTTTGGCCAAAATTTCCTCGTCCTAGGATAATGCTGTTAGACTAGAAGATAGGAGGTAGCGACCTTACCTCAGTCACCTCATCCATCCACATTCGGTCGCCCCAAACAGCTCCATTTGTTTGGTCAGCGTCTTCAGCTAGATCCCCGATATGCCTCGTGATGACAGCAGCTTCGTTAACGGTATTCGGAAATGCATATAACACTATCGTAGTTTCACATTTCTCCCCGACAGCCTCAGCCATATCAACGCCACGGCGGAGCTTCTTAATAGCCTTGAGAATAGGTGGTGTGTAAGCAAATAGCGAGTGGGATGTTTCATCTAAAGCCTTGATAGCAGCGGTGGGAGGATAGCCTTCGAGTATGACAATTAGCCGCCTGTGGTTCCACGATAGCTTTGAAACCCTGGAAATAAGAGCTTCGCATTCAAATGGCAGTGAAAACAGAGAGGCATAAATGACACCGGTGAAGGGATCGACAATAAGGTCGGCACTGCCTAACTCGTCCCTCTCCACAAGTTCTACCGAATATCGCTGCGTGGCAAGGATACGAACAAGAACTTGCTTTTGGAGAACGTTGATTGACGCCATATAGCGGTGGCACGTTGCCGTCTCCTTGATGTGGGGCGGTAATTGCAGCGTGGAATGGTTGAAAATATCAGCGGGTATCTCCCGAGTCCGTATAATGCCGTCTTCCGCGGGGATGAATGCATCCGGGTGGCCTGATGGATCCTCGATCGATATATTCGGCGCCGACACAGTCTTGAGACGGAGCCTTGCATAGGTTGACACTTTGACCTCGTGGCATGCAGTGGTAGGAAGGTTGAACCCTGGCTTTCTGATCCCGGCTGTGATAATTTTGCTATCGAACAACCTAGGAGGAGCTGTGCTTGTATCTGGGGCATTTTCTGGGACAAAATATGGATAAGAGGAAGGTTGGATGATGCTGCTATTTTTTTTTGTATGATTATTGATCACTGAGCCTGTGTTCTCGAAAGCCTGAGAAGAGAAGTCTGTCAATTTGTCTTTTGCACAGCCGGAGTCGAGCGAGTTTGGCGACACGTTGACAACGGATGTTTGCCTGATTTGATTTAGTTTGAGTTTTTTTGTTGGTCTCGGATAATTTTCTAAGCAGGGTTCAACAAATATGTCGCCTGACATTTCTGAGACATCCTCTGGATCAAATTCCCCAGCCCGCCGCCAACGCTCCCGTCTGGTTAATATGATGTCGGGAACAGAGTCCACAAAGCGGCCAATAACGACGCCAGTGGGGTCTCCAGAAAGGCGAGAGTCCATTTGCATAGCACATTGTCTGCCTTCTATGCCGGGCACAATGCCGTCAATTAGCTCCCGTATAGCCCCAATTGGGATTCCTTTCGTCAGCAGTTCAGACTCCATGAAACAACACGATGCCTCAACTATCTGGGCGTCAGTAGGTAACGGTTCGTTCGTTGTGAATGCCCTGTAAACAACTCTCAGCATCTGCAGGGAGGATTCGCATTATACCAACATCCAAGACAACGCGACCCGGAGAGGCTGTAACCCTTTGACCTTTCGCAAGAATTGATGACCTGCTCCCTGTTCACCAGGTGCTGGGGCAAAGTCACTAAACGACGAGGGAAGAAACAAAGAACCTGGCGCATGATTATTCGGCGGTGGCAAGGTAGGAACTTGTGGCCGTCTCTCAGCTACCTCATTGAACAAAGTCCAAAGTAGGGCTTGCCTTCCATCAACATCATGTTCTTCTCATCAAGAGTCTCCCCGTGCCATACATCCTTTGGATCAACGGATGCGTAAAGACTGCGTAAGGCAAGATCATCGTCCTCATACAACAAACCAAGAATTCCATGCAGGCCAGAGCTAGACGCTTGGCCAGCAAGGGAAGAGGTACATTCTTGGAGTAAACTGCCTGGAGTCAAATTGCTCGTCTCAGGCCCTTTCGTTCCCGGCAATTGTTGAAGAATGAAAGAGGTGAAACTGGAGGTTAACGTGAGTAATATCTCGACGTTTCTAGGTTTCATTGCTAACCTATGTCCGTGTGTGATTGATTTAGTACACTCCGGTATCCCACCCAATCGTCGTGACCGGGGCATCTGGACAGTGTCTGTACCGCACGGCTTAAGCAAACATCCAGCGAGTAAAGAATGACAAGAGACCCATTTTCGTGGCTTCCATAGTTTCTATGGGATAAGGGTCGGTGTTGGGGGACGATCCGATGAATAAATGGTCAATCTTGCGATCTTCTTGACTTGACGTAAGGGTTGCTAACGTTGATGGCGAGGAAATTTGGCATGCGCCTTCCGCATACATCGTATTGTGATGAATTTCGGCAATGCATACACTCACCCCAGTTATCAATAACATACATATCACCGCTGAAAAGGTCCAATTCAAGTTGTTCCGTTGGAATCTGAGGCAAAATGTTCTTCTGCAACTCGGCAAAGTAATCAAGTTTTCCTGTTTGTGCGCCGTCAATGATCTGACAGCCTAGACGGCGGTTTCGAGGAAATAAGGGAACAAAGGGCCATTCGGGTCTTTCAATACAAGAGGGTTGCGTATTCCAGCCGTCTTCAAAGCATGACTGCGCTCTACAGTGGGATATGTCTCTTGCTGGGAGGTTCAACGTTTCGCTCAGGAGGCCCCGGACTTCTTCACGGATTGTAGAATGGATTCCCCACATGACGTTCCTGAACGCAAGGGGATGAAGTAATAGGCTATATCATCATAGCCCGCAACGCCTTACAAGATTCTCTCCATTTGCAACGGTGTTCCCTCATCCCCAACTTGAAGCTCACTTATCCTCTCGGTGACGAAAAAGGGCGTCCTTTGCGTGGCGACTCCCTTGGGATGCGAAGAAAACTTGTGCGTGTCGCGAATGGCGCGCATCGTGAGTATGGGTGACATTCTCTCCGTATAACGCATATCGTCTGATGAAAGTCACCAAATCTTCAGGACAAGGCATCGTCTGACTCACAATTGTCGAAGAAAGGTGCTTTTTCTGATCTCGTCTTCCCTGAAAGACCTGCCAGCGACTCCTTAATCAACGCAAGAGCATGGGAATTCGTCTGCCATCGTTCTTCATAGGCTGTCAATCTGGACAAGTTGTGAAGTCGCGCCAACGTGTCGAATGGATCTTGCGGCAACCATAGCGAAGCTGGGTCATCGACTGGAACATCACGCAGGTACTGTTGCAGAAGCTGAAAACGCTCAATAGCGAAACCAGTTTCACCGAGGCTGAAGATACCTCCAAAACGGCTTTTTCTGTCCATTCCACGTAGTCCACGGTTAGATAAGTTTTGGCATAGGGAAATAACAGTTGTCTGATATGAGCTTTGAAGCGTTCTTCATCTGGCTGGGACGAAGCCATCTAATATAAGGACGCTGAACCAATCCGCGAATTCTGGTGCTCTGGCGCTGACCCTAAATTTGTTCGGAGATTGAAAGACAACGACAATCTGATGCAGGTGAGATTCATCTGAGCCCCAATTGATTGATGCTACCATGCCGAAGCCTATCCGTGCCAGGGAACCGAATTGGGAACCTTGAACATGATTATATGATAACACAGAATCTAACGAGTACGCCCCATTCTTCTCATGCATTCTCACACGGCTAACAGGGGAAGATAAAGCCTAGAGTAAATATAGTGAACAGCATCAACCGGGCCATTGGGCCTCATGTTCCCATCTCTTCTGTGCCCCTACTAGCCATCCAGGTTTCGGGACCCTAGCAATAGATTATTCAGCGAAGAGCAGCATTTCTCCTCCATGCTCATACCTTCCGATTCTTAATTCGCTGGTACTTTATCCTTCTGGAAAACCATTCGTACGATGTGGTGACAGTTTTGAAATTTTTCTCAGGACGTTTTGTGATAGCATCAGCGATCAAAGAACTTTCGTTGAGCAAGGCGTTTAGAAGAACAGAGTTTCCTGGACGTGTAAAGTACACCAGAGACCATCTTTCGCACTTTGATTGCTCTCCAGGCGGCGGCCTGTTGGATTGGATCGTTAAACTGAACGTCCGATCGAAAGGTGTACTTGAAACATACAAAACCCGATGCACATTTGACCTTAGGATGCCTCCGCTGAAAATTGCCAGTGCGTCTCCGACATTACAAACAGCGTGTCCAGGAATAGGCTAAAACGGATTCAGCCAACTGACGCAGATTCTTACGGACATGCCCACCTTCACGTACTGCCACGTTTCAGTCCCAGGTACCAGCACCTGTAGTCCTCCTAAACGATTGTGCAAGAAAGACTTTGAAGAGTCATAAGTGCTACGTCTCTTGACTTATCCGTACTCACTAATGTGCCAAAGTCTGTATGACTGCCAATTGCCGGCCTGTGTGTATCTTGGCTGGCTGCATTTCTTATAACCCGCGCCTCGCTGCCGCTGAACTCCTCCATACGGTGTCTTCTAAGCAACTCTCCAGGTGGCAAACCGAGACGCTGGTTAAAGATATCCAGGATGGTATGATTCACTTCAAGAGACTTGCGGATGAACGGTGCAATGCTCGACTTCATGTGAACGTTTACAACTTTCGGATATTCTCGACGAGCTACTTCTGGCCATGCAAGTGCATCATCCTTTGCGATGTTTATGCATTCGACTGTATCTAACTGTCCAATAGCATCTACGGCATTCGCCCCCACTGCCTTATACCTATCACGGTTCTGGTGCTCAGTTACGTATGATTATTCGAGGGGAACTTACCCGAACGACATGCCATCGTCTCCTTGTTCAAATTTCATCTTCTCTTCTAACGGGAGTGCCATAATGTCTACACCCATGTCGAACATGTCATTTACTTCCTTATCAACGCCATGGTTACGTAGGCTGTCAAAAGTGCGGCGTCAGTCAAATTCGAAGGAACAGGAGAATACCACCTACTACCAGAAGCCCAATTTCGTTCCAGCCTCCCATAAACGATCAAGTTCCAACTCGTCACGCGCTTGTATGAGTTCATAATCAATAATGAACAACGGATGCGTAGGAACGTTGTCGGGGAAAGGCGGATAAGACATGTTTCTGTCGGGGTGCCTCATCGCATGGCACCAATTAATCACGTTTTAATACTTTCCAGCTGCGTGGTACATCCCAGATTGTACTAAGCAATGTAAGTAACCTTTTGGTTCTCGTCTTCTAAGGCCCAACGTTATTGGAACCAGAGTGGCCATGTAGCACGTTTCGCCGAACGACCGAACCATAAATGCGTAATTATTCGCTTGACTTTCGACTATCCCACGAAGATGAATGTAGTTCGTACATCTTCGGGGATATAAGGCTATGAAACCGGCTGTTAAATTGAATGCAGGGCTTCAGAAATTAACTACCTTATGCACACACTATTTGGCGGAGGATTAAACGGCCTGGAGTGGCGCCAGTCCAGAACATCAAACCTTCAAAGCTACTCGGGACCAGGCCACGATGCCCGGCAATATGATTTGCAATAGATGGTATGAGAACTATCTTTCCTCATTTCCTCATTCCGTTTCGTTTAGCACGACATCCCTGATGCATGTCTTAACCTTTCTTGGCCAAATGTATACATAATTGAATACATCAGCGGGTTGCATACGCAAGAGTACAGCTATTTTATGTACATGATTTATCAAGGAATTGAATTGACAATCGGAACAGCTTTCTTGGCCGGAATTAAGAGCAACAGATAACTGAAGATTAATTGACAAAAGCGCTAGAACCCCGTTATTAGCGCACATAAAGTGGCGAGCACGACTCTTCGTTTCCGTCAAATTTCAACTGCTCTGTTCTAGCAATATACGAGCCAGAATGCTTTCTGCGCTCTAGAGCACAATTAAAGAATTTTTGCTCCCGAGTTTGAACACAATATCGCTGGATTGGCCGGCGGCGAACACGTAACTCGTCAAACCAGATTGCCGTATCCATGATTCCATTATCATAATTACCTATTGCGTTAAGGCTGTTTAGCACTACCTCTTGTAAGGTACCTGAAATTATATTACAGCTTGAGGCGTTGTTATGTAGTTTCTGTTAATGACCCTGCGGCTCTTACAAAAAATTTCCCTGACACCTCGCCGTTATGCAAGCCGAGCAACTCTCTAAAATGTGAACTGCTGTAAGACTTGTGTGCGCTAGAATTGCAAGTGGTAGTCTCAAATCATCGTTGACCCTGGCAGGATAGAACCATGCTCACTGCACGTGGGATGAGTGAATTGTTGAGTCACAAAAAATTTGATACATATGTATAATAAACGCTGTACAGCCAGCTGCCAGTGGTAACAGGCCTAGGCGCTAATCATTCTAGCCCCGCCTTTTGCGCCATCACTAACGGTAGTAGGTTAACGGTAGTAGGTTCTAGCGAGAAATGCTGTTCATCAGCAGTCGCAGAATAGAGTCTCTGCCATTGAGTTTGTAGCTCTTTCGGTGTTTTCCACGCCAACTCTTCGTTTCGCAACCACAGGCGCAACAAATGGCGACTGTTATCGCTGATTAGCGCGAGCAATAGACGAGAGGGGCATTTGGACTCACGGGTGATCTGGTGTGTCAGTAAAGGCGTCTCGGGAATGGAAAAGACCGAGGTTGTTGATGTATTGTATGTCGCCTTTCTGGAAGTTGAGACCGAGATTGAATCTTTCTCCCATGAAATGCAACGCGTCTAATGCTTCAGCTTGTGCTTCTGTGATCGGTGGAATATCAGGTGAGCGTGGCAGTCCTAGGAAGCCAGTGAAAGTCCGGCGAGAGTATTGAACGATGACCTTATTGTCGTGGTAGTAAAGAGGGGGTCGTGGAATGTATGCCGGTGTCCCACCAAATCTGAAAATTACCTTTAGCAACATTAGCGTCAAAGATAAAAGTCACACGAACGCGTCGCAAGGCCACGGTTCAGAAAGTGTCTTGATCAAATCAGGCCTCGTTGCAGCAAGCTCGTTATAAGCTTTCCATGTACTGCTAATCCTCGATGTTCCACCCTCGCTAGCGATATCCAACGCAAATAGAGCAACAATATCGCCTACATCAGTATGGAAGACCTGCCTATCCGTTGTGTAAGCTGGAGTTCCGATGATTTCCTTCGCATGGGTGGGTGTTAGATCTTTGATGTGGAGCAAAACCCCATTCCTATTCTGGTCTTGAACGCCGCGTAATTCACCGACGTAGGATGAAACGCCAGCATAAATAGCAACGTTATCCTCGCGGGTATAGTTGTCCACGGGAATAGTGCGGAGCACGAAGAAACCACGGCCACTGTGTAGTTCCTTTGAGAGATTGCGCAGTATTGGTCCAAGCGTGGGTAGCGGGAACGTAGAAGGAGAAAGATGGCCTAACGGCTTTCCGAGAGCTTTAAATTGAGAAAATGTCACTATTACACCTCTTGAAGTCTGATCACTTACAGCGGAAGTACTTCACCGCATCATCTATCTCCTTCAGTTGGTTAGGGCTGAGTTCGTAAACCCACTCCTTCTCGTCTCTGAAGTCCATTCCTTCCCAAACTAGCGCAGATTCGAGCTTTTCCGGAAATCCATCGGGTAAAGAAGACTTAGGTAAGGACGGATCTTCGGCTAGTCTTCGAGCAGTTCTTGCTGCGTACTTTTCTTCATTAGGCTGGTATTCAATGTCTGGCTGCTTTGCCGCAGCTTCCGCCAAGCGGAAGTCGGAGGCTATTTGATGCGCGAGTTGATCAACCCTGTTTCTCGGAAGATAGCGGACTGAGGTCGGAGGATGGGCGACGGCTACGGCGGTCATAGCAAGTACGGCGGTCATAGCAGCTACGGCGGTCATAGCTAAAACAGCCCCTTTTTATATTCTGGTACAGCCCGTAAGTATGGTGCAAGATAACGTCTTCTGGTTTGTAATGCAGTTAACGTGAATTGCCATTTTTCTACATCGAATACCCGTCTATTTTCGTAGCACGAACGTTTACACAGATGGAGGCAATAGTGTTAATTCAGTCCAGCGGAATAACGGTATAGGATATAGATTCCTTGCCTGTCAAAAAGAGTATTAGTGATCCCATTCCAGGGCACTAGAAGTATCGCGGCTCAGAGACTTGAATGGTTCCCGAAGGAAACAATCCACCGTGCGAACACGTCACAAAAATTGCAGAAAGAATTTTCATCATCCTTGAACGATGGAGGAATGCACTGACCTTGGCTTCAACAGATTTAACATCACGTTCTTCTCCTGACCCAGTATTAAGCATGGAGGTTATGAAGTGAAGCAGAACTGCCAAACATTGAAGCAAACAACCCGGTTGCCGAAATTGCCTGGTAGCCACAGCTTAGTCATCAGCTGTACAGGATTAGTCATGCAGTTCACACACTCGCTCTCCTCATCGTCGTCCACACTTTCTGACAAAAACCATTCATCATCGAAGATGCAAATCTTCGTCAAGACCCTTACCGGGAAGACTATCACCCTTGAGGTGGAGTCCTCCGACACCATAGATAATGTGAAAGCCAAAATTCAAGACAAGGAAGGGTGAGTCTTTGTCAATCGAAGTAGACCCAGTCAGAAACTGACAGCGACGCATTTCTTGCTTTCAGTATCCCACCGGACCAACAACGTCTCATTTTCGCTGGAAAGCAGCTCGAAGATGGACGCACGCTGAATGATTATAACATCCAGAAGGAGTCAACGCTCCACCTCGTCCTACGGTACGTTTCGCTTTGCATGTAGCTCAGTCACCAATTTATCGCCGATAGTCTTCGTGGTGGAATCATTGAACCTTCATTGAAAGTTCTTGCGGGAAAATACAACTGTGACAAGCAAATCTGCCGTAAATGCTATGCCCGGCTCCCGCCCCGTGCAACCAACTGCAGGAAGCGGTCCTGTGGTCATTCATCTCAACTTCGTCCGTAAGTATTTCTATGTGAATCAGGAAGGCCGTTGCTGACTATCTGCCACCCATATTTATTGCCGTATATCCAACACTCGTTTTTCTTGACGGTATTAGTAAGAAAAAGCTGAAGTAGTTGTGTCACCAGGTCGTCTCCCTGCTCTTTTTGTTGTCCAAATGCCAGCTTCACGGACATACAACAAGCACGGTCAATGTGTACTTGCGTGGCGAGGAGTATTAGGGACATGCATGTATTTTTTTCAGAATTCATAATATACACGCTTGCAATTCCAACAAAAACTACACCACGTGCACCGTGACTTTCACAGTCGCACATTACCCGCAATTAATCGTATAAACTCCCATCAAATTAACAACCATGATTGACTACCGTGACGCCGCTTGCGGAGCGGGAATGACGGAATTCGCATTTCCTAGTCATCCGCTGCTAGAACACGCTTCATGGTGAGATAGAAAATGTATGAGAACCTCTGACCTCGGAGATACGGAAGGTCCATTGCAACGCGCTAGGCGCTTCTGATGGGGAAACATTGCTGCTGCTCCATCGCGTGGTGTGCGCAAGGTGAGCGATTACACAATCGAAGCTGATAAGCCTAGAAGATCCTCACGGAAGGTCTTTGAATTCGAGTTCGTTCAAATACAGCCTTTAACCGCCACGCTCCAAACTGCCCCATTGAATCGTCATTCTGGCCCACAAAGCGTCATTGCAAATTTATCGTAGCGCTACGCACAAAGTCTGGACGGGATATAACTTGAGGGTAGTGCATCCCCTAGTATAGCGAACTCAGCTCTCCGATGCGTAAATGACGCCTCGAACAAGGTCTACTGCAAATGATATGGGCTAGGTATGATTATTTTTTATTTTTTTATTTTTATTTGCGAACACACTGTCCGCTCTCACTTACTACCATCAAAGGTTAGTGCAGCGAGAATAAAGGCCGGGACCTAAATTGACAGCACACCAGAAGCAACGCAAGAGAAGCGCACGAGTACATGCAGCACTTGATCAAAACGGGAAGTTTATTCCACTTACCTGGAGGGGATGCAAATCATGAGCGGAATTTGCTTGCCTCATGTTGAGCGGCGCTATAAATTGTGCCGTTCAAAGCGAGCGACGCGTGGATTCGATGCACTTGATCTTTCATCCATTCCCTTCCTCTTTGATACCGGCCTAGCTTTATGAGACATTTTACCTGTCTGATGTCAAGTCTTGCAGTAAAATCGTTCGTATTTGACTGCCCTTCCAGCAGCGCCTCTTCAATGGGAGGAGATGCATTGAAGATCACTGCGAATCGATACACACTCGAGGACTCTGCAGAAAATATGGAAGGTGTTACTCTCCTCTTCACGCACTGTATAGGGTCCCGTAAGTCGTCTTATCCAAGTCTTTTTTTTATGGTCACACTTACGCAGCACAAGATAAGGAACAATGGGAGCCGACGATTTCGCGCCTTTTCCGGCAGCAGAAGCACAAGTGCCCTGCGCACCAGATACGAGAGGCTTGGTCATTCGATTGGCAAAGCCACGGGGACGCTGCCGTCCTGAACAGAGAGGCAATTAGATCAAGATCGGAGGATTGCATATGTGCGACTTTCACCCGCTTTAATACCCCCAATATATCTAATCGTTTTCCCGGAAGAAGCTGCTTATGAGTGGGCTTCAGCTATAGCGGCGTTCTTGCGCTCGCCATATATGAAAGACCACAGGGTTGTCGGCCTCGGCCATTCTGCCGGCGCGGCTGCTGTGTGAGCGACTTCTTCCCTTCAATTGAATCTGTCTTAGTCTTCTCCTCGCCACATGTAGGTTGATATCGACAAATGAATTCGCGATTAATGACTCACCGTACGTCTGTGTTGTCCTCATCGAGCCGACCATGGCATCAAGAGACTCGTTTTACTCTCGATATGAAGAACATAAAGCTGCAGTAGAATTCGCAGTCAACACAACTTCCGGCCGCCGAGATACTTGGAATTCAAAGGACGATGCCTTTGCTTACTTTATGAAACGTGTTCCTTGGAAAAATTGGGATCCGAGGGTGGTCCGGTTGTTGGTGGTACGTGTCGTTCACTTGCGCCGTGTCCCACGTTTTGGTCACCATTCGTCTGTTGACTCAGGAACACGGATTGCAAGCGACTGGAGGTGCGGTCCAGCTCAAGTGCGACAAAAGACAAGAGGCGCTTTCATACGGTGACACGGAACCTCATTTTGAGGGTGCAAATTTGATATCTAGGCTGTGTCATTCGTTGCCCATACACCTCGTTTTCGGTGCGCGCGATGATCCGGTGTTCGTTCTAAAGTGTCTACGTTTTCCCCTTCGTTGGTTATACGTGATAAAAATGGTGATGACAGGCCGGACTTTATCAAGCATTCCTTGTGTGATACCTCACAAGGCAGATTTGTGGCATCGATTAGGCGAGTGAAGCATGCCGGACACATGGTCTGCGGGGTTTATCGTTCTCGTGTGTTTCTTTTGACTGATGATGACTTGAAAAGGTGGTCCAAGAGCAACCTGACCGTCTTGCTGATTCGATCTGCGGAATCCTGGACGGCATACCGACTTATCGCTCTATCCGATCAAGGCTGTGACAACCCCCGGTTACCCCCCATACATGTTGTTGTTGTCAACGAACGAGAGAATTGATTCAATTGAATCCCTCGCATTTTGTATTTTTTGCTTTTAAAATAAGCCAAAATTACGGACTATGCAGCTTACTTAGTTGACTGTAAGAAAGTTGTCGTTGAAGCTTGAAGAGCTGCCTGACAATTCGCAACTCATAGTGGCACTACAAGGTGCGAATTGTCAGGTAGGAATTCAATGCCGTCGTGCGAACGTTGGTCGGGATTATCGAACCTAGCGATAGTTGTACATATGCTTTGTGACATCGAATAAATGATCTGGTGAGAGGAGTCTGTCGCAAGAACTTAAAGGCCGGATTTTGATTACATCATGGCAATGATGAAAAGGAAAGCCTGGTCTTCTTCAAGTTTCACTCTTTCCGGTGTCGGCGTCCATTCAACCAGCACCACCATAGCAGAAGGAGCAGGAGTAAACGGAGGACAAAATGGATCAACAGTAACAGCAGTGGTAGAGAATCATAACTCCCCCACGTATAGTACTATTGAGACTGTACTAATCATAAATTTAATACTAAACACTACCAAGTCTATCACTTTAGTGCTACACAATATGCTGTGACAACCCCTACGTGTTGTTGTTGTCAACAATCGTATTTTTTGATTTTAAAATAAGCCAAAATTACGGACTATGCAGCTTAGCTAGAATGGAAGAATATGGTCATGGGTCCTTGGATTTGGTTGTCACCGAACTTGTGCACATGCCACAGTTGGATATATGAAAGCGAGAAGGAGTCAAATGAGGGACTCTCAATGCCACCACCACCCGCCGTGCAGTACTGGTCCTGTGCTTGGGATATTCAACTCTTACCTAAAGATGACAGCACGAATGTTTTGCGAGAATAAATCGCATTCGCATGACCATGGCTGACGCGGGTGTGCGATTTCTCCGGAAAAATGAAACAGGATAGATAGAAACTGGAAGACCGCGTTTTGTCAATCTTTGCATGAACTTGGTCACACTACTGTGTGACCGTGACAGGCTCTTACCATGGCGTTACAACAGGCCACAACCGCCACCAAATCAAAGTCTGCAGAGGTCCAACCTTTGGACCTCGTCGAGGCGGACACTTTCAGCAACCTCACCCTAAATCACCCCAGTCCGAAGCCCAAAAGCGTCGAAGCTCCTACCAATGGACCTTCGTTGGATTTGGCGGTTCTGGACTCTGTGTCTGCAATTCTTGTGCAAGGCCACGAGGTCATTTCCGCCTCTCATACCTCTACTCGGATCACGGTCTTCGTGCAAGATGTGGCGGTGGCCTCAGACGTCGAAGACCTACCAGACCAGCAATTATCTCCGCTCGCAACTGCCGCGATCTCTAACCCACAGTTTCCCGAGAATAAATTGCTACAACCCGGGGTCAATCTCTGGCCAAATGTGCGGGTCGACCAGTTGACCTACTTTTTGACGTGAGCTTCCTATCCCACATGTGGCATCCTTCTGACTAAGGACCCCAGTGGAGGGATACCTTTGCCGGACCATTGCGCGCATACCTCAATGATTTCAAAAAAGAACCGGACGCGACGAAGCAGAAAGAACTCTCGTCGGTTATCAGATCACGACGTGCTGGAAAAAGATGCATCAGCGGATGGAGTCTTGGCAAACTAAAGGATTACTTTACCTGCTTAGCACTGTTTCAACGAACATCTTGGCAGATTTGAAATTCGAAGAATACGAGCCGGGTGCGGGCGACCGCACGCTCGTTAATTGGTTGAAGGTTACCAATTTGCACCTGGTCATAGATGACTACAACGAGAAATTCAAGAACTTGTTGTCCGCCGTCAGGTCCCAGTCCGAGTCGTCAGAAACCATTCAGATTTATACTGCGGCCACCGTCGTGGAATTCCACAAGCTTGTTTACGAGAGCTTCGTTCAGCTGGCGAATGTTCTCAGGGCCTTATCCAGGGCATACAGACGACTGGTAAGGACAAACATTCAGCTTCAGGAACGCCAATTTATCTGCTTTTCAGCCCGACGATGCCAAAACTGCCAAAATCGGTACTGAACCCCTTTCAACCGAGGAGAAGCGCGTACGGAGGTACATCTGCCTCGTCGCAGTGTTTGGCCGGTTTTCTCTTCTTGTCATCTCCTCTGCGGCATTCAAGACCCACCTGATGAGGCTAGTGACAATTTTCGACGTACGACCCAAGCGCGAACAGAAAAGCGCTTATCTAACCTTTAGCAACGAGCTCAACAAGAAGTTCTACAAGGAGCTCAACGAGAAGCGACGTTCCAAACAGTTGCAGGAGGAGCAGGAGGAGCAGGAGGAACAAGAGGAACAAGAGGAAGTGGTAAGCTTCGCTTACTCCCCTTGTGAACGTCGTGTCGACCCAGACCCTAGCCAGAATACTTCCCGGACTTTGAGTCCGTGTATGGATGGATAAAGACATTTGTTGCCCACTTCACTGCAAGGCGGAAATTGGAGAGATACTGCACGAACTATCCGGAGCACGATGTTGAGATTGACCTTGTCGGTGTGGAGCGCAAGAGCCTGGCTATCAAGTAGAGAAAGACCCAGGATTCGCATGTTTTACCTGCGGATTCTACTTGCAGCACCTCCCATCTGATTAAACTACATTTACATACCCTCGACACTCGTATTCAATTTGAAATCGGGTCATCACTATTGAACTGACCACAAATCATAAATCTAAGAGAAATACTAAACACTACTATTAGTGCTACACAATACACGAGTCGTAATAAAATCGTCAAATAGAGCCACTTTCTTTTTCGTCATCGCACGTCGCGTAACACACGTATCAAGGGTATGCAAGTATCCGCAAAACCCAGTGAAGCATTAGGTTCATTATGCTTCTGTAACGAGAGATCCGCTGTATCCTTCGCCCTCCTTCGCAGCCATGATCGCGCGAACGATAACAAACATGATGGCTATCGTCAGTATGATCCTACACACGCCATGAAAACCGAGAGAATAAAGACGAGAACGCAAACGTACCATATCATCCAAGAGAACGCCTCCAACGCGACAAGTTGACCGCAATACACGAACAAGTGTTGAGTGCTAGAGCAAAAAGTTTTCATAGTGAATGCTTTAGATCCAAAGAAGAACGAACCCGCAATCCAATCCTCGTCCACCACCCAAGGTAGCCGTGATCGCAGAAGCAGCGGCAGTCCATAGCACCCACGTAATGAACAGACTGGTTCAAAGCAGCGGTCAAACGAGAGCAAAAAAAGGGGAGAATGATACAGACTAGATGAGATGCGTAGCCACACTCGTCAAAGGATGTCCAATGGGAGCGAGCAAGAAGAGGACCATAAACACAGGAGCGGTGACCAAGGTCCAGATGGAGGTGAACAAGATGTACCGCACACGGTCCCGCTCACCGAGATTGGTGAAATTGTGCAGCGAGTTGTGTTTGGAGACTAGAAAGGCCGAGTCTGAGAGCTGAGATGGGAGTGGTGAGTGGGAGCGAGTAAGGGGGTTTGAAGGGATACGTACAGTGACGATACTGAATAGGATGAGAATGGTGAATATGACTGTAGAGAAAGGGTTAAGACAGCTGGGAGGGAAAGCTCAAGACTGACCAGGGTGACCGTATTTGAAGACAGGGTTGAGGGACATGTCAGAACAGAGAAAGAGGATTTAGGGTGTTACTCTACAACTTGTAATCATTCGGCGTTGCAAATTCAAACTATCGACGTCATTCATCACGTGATTACCACCTCCCGCTGTCCCAGTCTCTGTATGTCCTGGTCTCCTTGATCCAATCCACAAGCCCGCTTCTCTCCACCTTCACGCCCTTGTCTGCACTCGCAATCTTGACCTTCTTGCCCTCCACCAACTCCCACTTCTGTTCTTTGACCGTCACCAAGCCCTGTTTCAGCTCATCGCTCCCAAGGATGATCGCAAATGGCGCTTCATCCCTCTCACCAGCTGCGAATTGAGCCGGGAGTTTAGGTTTCGATTTAGCCAAAAAGTCCGTCTGCACGTCCACGTCAGAACATCGTAGATCACAAACCTCCTCCAACACATACCTGAATACCAGCTTCTCTCAGCTCCTTCACAAGCCCGATACGCTCTTTCAGCAATCCATCACCAGCAGCCATCACATACGCCATGGTATTCTTATTCCTCATCCCTTTCTCTACCCATTTCGGCCAAACGAGCGCAAAGATCCTGTCCATCCCGATACTGACACCCACGCAGGGCAGTTGAGCCGCTTTCTCTTTCTTGCTACCGGAAGACTCTCCAGCGGCAGCGGCTGTGAACATGCCAACTAGGTTGTCGTACCGCCCTCCGGCGGCAATGGATCCTACACCAACGGTGGATTCGTCTACTGCTTCTTCTTCACCGGCGTCTGTTGTGTTGGCTTTTTTGCCTTTCTTGAAGCCCTCCGATGTGCTTGTAGTTGGGGAAGCTGGTGCGGTCGCATTGGCGTGGAATGCCGGGGGTGCGGAAGCTTCGACGACTGCTTCGTAGATGATACCGGTATAGTAGTCAAGCCCGCGGGCTAACGAAAGGTCGAATGATATCTTATCACAAGCATTTAGAAAAAGATATTTGTATCACTGGCCGACGTACCTTATCCATGACGTCGTACGAATCCAAGAACGTGAAGAGCAGTTCTAGGTCAGAGAGTCCTTGTTTTGCGCTTGGGTTGGACATGAGAGTGGTATCCTTGAGTAGTCGAGCCAAGAGTTCTTCTTTGCCTGTACCGGGATAATCAACATATATCGACCAAAGTGAAAAAAAGAATGCTCACCCTTGTGCTTGACATACTCTCCAATCTTATCAGCGACAGTGGGATCCAATCCCTTTTCGTCCGTCATCTCTTTCTTGACATCCGCCCACGACATCTGCAATACACGACTTTATTTTGAGCAAAGAACTGTATAGCTCTACTCACCTTGTCCAACTTGTCCACCGCAGACGATATCGTCCTGATCTTATCCTTCGGCACACCGCACACTTCAAAAATCCCATCCAGGACCTTACGGTGGTTCAACTTGATCGTAAACTCTCCAACCTCAAGCCTCGCCAACACCGTACACATCAAACTGATCAACTCAGCATCAGGAATCATCGCATCCCAGTTTCCAGAAATATCAAAGTCCTAGTCACGATAAGCTGAAATAAGCCAACAGAACCGAGCGCACACTCACCGCTTGCATAAACTCCCTCATCCTTCCTTTACTCATCACGGGATTATCCCTCCTATACACTTTCCCAATCTGCCAAAGCTTCCCCTGTCCTAGTCCTCCGCTTCCCAACCCGGCACCAGCACCGTTCATCGCCAACCACCTCGCGAGAGGAACGGTGTGGTCGTACCTCAACGCGAGCTCTTCGCCGCCCTGGTCTTTCAGATCGAATATCAGCTTCTGGTCTTCGCCGTATTTCCCCGTAAGCACGTCTTTCCGCTCAAAAACGGGCGTGTCTAGACACGCCCCGCCGTAGCAGAGAAACACGTCCCGGACTGTCTTTTCGATATGTAGACGGCAGAACATTTCAGACGCGCCGTAGTCTCGCGTTCCCTGTTGTAGCATAGTCAAGTGAGCATATAGAACAAAGAACGAGACCCACACCTTGGCAGTCTTCAACAACAGCCTCCCAGCAGAACTTTCGTCTTTCTCCTTGTCTTTCGCCTTGTCCTTGCCTCTGTCCTTGCCAACGGAACCCTTCGCGATCGCTAATGCCTTCTTCAGCTCTGCCAACTTTTGCCCGGCTTGTTTGATTTGATCAGCAGGCGCTCCAGACAGTCTTAACTGGTTAAACGCCTCTTGCTGAGCGTTGATTTCTTGGTCTAGTGAAGTGATTGTTGTAGTTTTAGCAGAGCCATCCACAGGAGCGCCGTCCAAAGGTGAAGAAGCCATGTTGTACAGTCTGGTCGTCGTCAGCGTCGTCCTACAACGGTGGGTGAAATGATCAACAAATCTGTTGTTGTCTGCAGGATGCTGTCCAAGAAGAAATGAGCGCAGAGATGATGGTGATGATAGCCTAGAGAGTTTCAGAGTATGTTTGATCATGCATCAGTTCATCAGTTTTTTTCGCTTTTTTATGGTAATTGCATTGATAGTGATAAGATACCCGCGACTTACTCTCGTTCGTATTCGAAATGACAATGGAGTGCGATGGTATAATAATGAGTGTGTATATCTGTTGATATATCTACATGTTATAAATCAAGACAAATGGCCGCTACTAGGTCCAGGCTCAAACGATTGACGATAGATGCTGCGCGCCGCCTTTATAACTTTGTCCTGCATGTGAAAAAAAAGCGCCATTTACACCACTAACAACCAGCCCCCGATCAGCCCACAAATATACATTATTGAATCACAAAGAACATACCCGAAAGATGAAGCCGCGGTGTTCTCAAAGAAGGAACTGTCAGTTGGCTTGATGGCGAAAACGAATGCCTTGAGTGATTTATGTGCTTTCGTGACAAAGTAGGCGTCAAAGTTGGACAGCGAGCCCTAAAAGAAGCCATTCTCAATCACGAACCAAAGGCGGGGGTACAACTTACATTGCCGCACTTCGACAGCCATGAGCTATACTCGCGGCCACTTGGTCCATTTATCTCCCACTCGACGTAACTACCGTGCGTGGGTGAACGTGAAGGAATAGCATATGGATAGCCACCGCCGTCATCTTGACAACAAACATGTTCACTAGCATGTCTTTGTTCCATGAGGCTTTGATGACAGACAAAAGTTCATAACCTCTGACTGGGAGTAATATCACCAACATCAGCAACAGATATGAACCCAGATCGTGAATGCGAACACATACTCTTTATGCGACTTCGAACAGCACCAGACAAGCCACTCAACGATCCTCGGTTCCTGACAATGGCAATAACATCCTCTGCACTTGTATTAGTTATCAACACCAACTATATGGGATTTCTGCAAATTGTCAACGCAAATCCTTTGCTATTTCCAGCCGGACTCACCATGGGATCTTGTGCGACCGTTCCGACTCTCCCGACGTCTTGGATGGCCTAGCTTGATCCCCGCTAAGTTTTATCGGCGCTTCATCACCGCTTTGTCTAGGTTGAGGGCAACAGTGACGGAGATTGAGGGTCGGGTAGCGAGAGGTTGTCAATGTCATGCGAAAAGAGGAGGCAATGGTGGTTCTTCACTTCACGGACTCTACTTTTCGCTCTTGTCGTCGTCGCTCGACGAGCGACATGAAATGTGCTAGCGAAACCCGTGTTGGGCGTCGCCTTTTGCGTAAAGTGTGTGTGATGGAAGGACCTCATCACACGTAGAGTTCGTGAGCCAGCTTCAAACGGTGAAGTAGCTCGACCAATTCTCACCTGGTTGTTGCTGAAGGGGGCGGAACGTCCACTCTCCTGAATGTTCTTCCCATAGTCACTTCATCGCATGAAGCGACGCTTGCTGAAGTGGGCCGTGGGCGGTGAACGGAAAAGTGCTGCGCGTGAGACCTGGCAATCTGAACATCCTGGAGTTTCCGTGTCAACTCTTCGGGGGTGAACAGGCGTGGTGTTGTGGATAGCCTGGAAAGCAGCTTCTTGCGAACCCAAAGGGCCGAAAAGTGAGCAGAGTTGCTGTCAGAAGTCGGACCCTGATCGCTCTTGACGTCTATCTGTCTCTCTTGCATAACCTGTTTCCTGATGGTACGCTGTGCTGGGACTGTGGTTGGATTGTGGTGAGGTTGTTCTCTGTTTACAAGTTAGGCGCAAAGCATCTGCATCAATGTCCGGAGCAGTGGATTAAACAGTATCTGATAGAACACACGGCGAAGCAGTAACTACAATGAATGTACAACGATTACAATAGTCCTCCACCGCTCAATATATACTCAATGGCAGAGTGTACATTCCCGCCTGTCGCTTGCAGGGCTCTTATATTTTGGGCTGCATTCGTGAATCCCATCTCTTGCAGTTGCTGTATGCAAGCAGGTACCCGTCAGTCAGCCGCCACATCTCCCAATCAAAGAACGTAACAAAACTCACCCGTAGCTGAACCTCGAACCGTTCTTCAGGCGGCCGTGCATCGGCAGGAGCAGTTGACCCTCCCAACCCGCCCAATCCTCCCAATCCTCCCATTCCACCATTCCCGCTGCCAAACAGCTGCTGCATGAGCGCAGGATCAAACGCAAACGGAGACGTTGGTGATTGTTGTCCACGTATTCCCGTACCCGGTGAACCGAGGCCAATGGGATTAGCACGTGCACCAGCTGCAGCAGCGAACAAGTTGAATGGCTGTGGCTGTGCGGGTGTGGTGGCGGTAGTAGTAGTGCCTGTTGCGCCCGGAGATCCTGGTGGCTGGGTTGGGTTTGCAGTGGCTGTATTGTTGGTTGTGGTGGCTGTGGGGGTGCCGGGTGCGCTAGGTGAACCAGGTGGTGGAAAATCCAACAAGGAGGATCCTCCGAATGGGTTGCTCATAGGATTAATCCCTGCTTGACGAAACGTGTTGGCCATTTGCATTATTTGTTGTAAACGTTCGGGGTTGGCGCTGGATAAAACAGCACGTTACCAAGACCGCCGATGAAGAAGCGAGGGGGGATAAGCGCATATACGTACAGCAGTTCTCTGAATTGAGGGCTTTGAAAAGCAGCCCTAACCTGAGGACCCATAGCTGCGAGTTGAGGATTTGCCGCGATGAGTTGGTCGAGGATTTCAGGATTGGCGAGGAGGGATGTGATTTGTTGCATGAATTGAGGAGAGTTCATCATCGTCTGCATCTGTCCCATATTGATAGTACACGTCAGCACCCTGCTCCTGTTTTAGAAAGAACGTATCGACTGACCATGTTGGGGTCATTCGGGTTGAGTCCCATGTCTGAAAATGGATTCAGACCTGCCATGGCGCCAAAGCCCATATGGCTATTGAGAAGGGTAAGCGGATCATGTGGGTTCTGCCCTGCTTGCATAGCTGGGAGCTGCTGCGGTGTTGTAGAAGTTTGAGTGGATGGCCCCCCAGTTCGGGCAACACCCTTGACCATGTGTATTGTATGTGATGATTGAATCTTGTATGTCGACAGTTGGTCGTCGTCCTAAGCACATGATAACGCATATATCCATGTCGAGTGGGAAAACCCTTACCTTCAACACCCGTCCTATTCGTCGTACGAATACTTAGTATAGACTGAGAGCTCTGAGGTTCTAACACACCTGAGTAAATAAGCCTCTGCCTCTCAGCTGGGACATCTGATCGAGCTGCGATGGCTTGCTTGAGTTCTAACACAGTCTTGACGGTTGATATCGTAATTTGAAGCTTCAGTTCGCTTGGACCTGTTCATTCAAGTCACCGAAAAACAACAGATAAGACTTGTTTTCCTACGAACCTTTGATATTAATCGTAATCTCCTGTGAACTGGCATCGGACGCCATGGTGGTGCAGTAAGAGAAGGCTTAGGAAGCAATACTTTGCGCTTGTTTTGCAACGCCTTTTGCGACATAAGAGAATCTGATCGATAGATTATCACTATCACTCTTTATCTTGAACCATCATGTCCAACGTCTACGTATGTACCCGTCTACCAAGCCCTCCCCGATGACTCCTTACATGCATTCCAGTTTGATATCACCGTCAACGGCAACCCTCTTGGCCGTATCGTCTTCAAACTCTACGACGATATCGTCCCAAAAACTGCTAGGAACTTCCGTGAACTAGCAACCAACCCAGAGGGAAATGGCTATCAGGGTTCTAAATTCCACCGCATTATCCCCAATTTCATGCTTCAGGGCGGCGATTTCACCAAGGGCAACGGTACCGGTGGCAGATCCATCTACGGCGAGAAATTTGCCGGTAGGAACTTTTCCCTACTATCATGCCATAAATTGACCATACTTAGATGAGAACTTCCAAAAGAAGCACGAAAAGCCCGGCCTTCTCTCGATGGCTAATGCAGGCAAAAATACCAACGGATCTCAATTCTTCATCACCACCGTCAAAACTGACTGGCTTGACGGTAAACACGTTGTCTTTGGTTCGTAGATCTGTTGCCGTTCATATCCTTCTAACTGATGTTATCGCTTCCAGGCGAAGTTGTTGAGGGTTTTAATACTGTTGTCAAGAAAATTGAGGAGTACGGCACTGCCGCCGGAACGCCCAAGGACAGAGTCGAGATCAAAATCGCCAAATCTGGCACTTTGTAATATTAAATAAGGAAACAAGTCATTGAATTATTGTACACTTCTTTTATCCATTTCATAGACTCGGTGAAAGAGTTGTAATTTGTGTCCAGCTTCGCCACACGGGCAAATCGAGTGCAACATCAAACGTTACCAAACAGCTACATACAGTCAACATATATATATACCCACGCCCGTAGATAAGCGGGCATCCTTTCCGGAACCTGAATATTTGAATATAGACCGGATAGCGGAATACATACTACTGATCTCTACGACTTGTTGATCCGAACCAAAGCTTGTCATAGTCTTTGTGACGTCGTGGTCGTGTTTCATTGCAGTAAAACCCCTGCTCTGCGTCATTTCTGTCGCTACTATTACGAGCGAAGAGCTAAGGAACCTTTTCCCCGTCGTCAGCATCAATTAATTCTGTGACCGAGCACGGGCGATAGCGGAAGCTAGTCTACAGGCTACAGCTACATGTTTAACGTTCATAGACGACGGCATGCGTAGAATTATCAAGGTTCTTCACCAGGAAGTCGAATGAACACAGTGGTATGGACATTTCTCTTATATACCACATGTAGTAACAACAGCTTTATGCAGGAGTGGCAACACACAATCATCTAGAGCTATCTCTACCCGAGACCCACAAGTTTTTTTCTTTAATCGATAACTAGGTTCTCCCAGTCCTCCCACGATCCATAGTTACTTTGCACATCGGCCCGCCAGTTTGAACTGTTCGGGCATAGGTTGAATCTACCAGGGAATGCGAAAGATTCAAGGCCCACGATACCTGTGGCGGATATCGCCCTTTGGGCGTCCACCAAGATTATTTTCCATATTGGCCGCCGTTGGCCCGTTGACGACAGCAACATGAGAAGAAGGAACCCAAGTACCTGCGGTCCCGCAGGCACCGTGAAGACGGAGATAAATGTTTTTGAAGGCAGTGCTTGCAAGCGAAATTGAACCATCCCTATTGCGCTCCACTGCAAATTCTTGATCCTGAGTGAATGTGTGGGAGTAGCCTTCTCGCCATAGAACAAGGTGTTTTGTGACCGAAAAGCCAAAGTCAAGGGCTCGGATACATTTTCAAAAAAATTATGGTATATTGGGAGTTCATTACACTTGTACGCATTTATTTTAGACTCGGGCGGGACAACGGCAAAACTCAATGTCTGACGATGCATCAGTACGAGACGATTGGTAGAGTGTAATTGAGAAATTTACATTCGAAAGCTGTACAGCCACTTCTTCCTCCTTTAAGTACAAGGGTAAAAGCTCCCTTCAACTTGAACAGGTTTGTTCTGTAGATGGAACAATCATGGTGAGTATGAAACTTCTCGCTAGACACTTTGGTATCTGCTTGGGTAGTAGGCCTTGGAACGGAGGGTGACACTAGTCATGGTTTGCTCATGTACTGTAACGTTCTTGATCTGCAATTCCAACAACAGCAGATACGGTGATGCAAGAAAAGATAGAGGCGTTGGAGAAGGTGAAAGATCCATGATTCGTCAACGTGTCAACGTCCAATCAAAAGCGACGCGATGGACTAAGTAAGACCAAAAGAAAGGGCGCTGCATCATGACTGCCAGTGAGTGTAACAAAGTCTACGGACAGATGAGAATTGAACCTACCACCAAGCGGCAATGCGTGGAATGACACCATACCCGAGCGGAAATGAGGTTGAAATTTTCATTGATGACGGAGCTCTGAAGAGCGCTGAGCGACTCGGACAGTCCGCTTACTGTTAGGAATGATAAACGCGACCAACTTGGTAACAACTTGGTAATACAAAGTTTGTTACATAAACATTGTCACCCGGTCGATATTATGACCCCGTGTTCTCTTGGCGGCAACGAGTGCATTGACCACACACCGACATCTTACTATGGAGGAACCGTACGTCTTCTCCCTTTCTCCCTACTGCATACTCAATCCTTGAAAGATTACAGAACATATGGCAGTTAACAGGTTAGTAACACCGAAAATAAACTTCACAACCCCGGCCTTGCTTACCTTCATAACATCCGCCGAACAGCCATTCGAATCCAAGGCCTACGCTTGATGCGCCCAGATAGGTCATGGAGACCTATTATCACAGTCGAAGTTGACAAACACCATGCGTACGAGTTCAGTATGGGAACCGATGGTCAGAATCCGAACCTTAAGGATATATTTCGGTTGTACGTCCCGCTCTATTTGACGTTTGTTTTCGTGGGCGCTCACACGACATTTTGCTTCACAGCAACGACGCAAACCCATCTTCTGTTCTCGACATCAAGATCTGGCATAAAGCTCAGACTAAAAAGAAGAGCAAGAAACGTCGCTTGGTCGCTACTGCTACACATTCATTAGGGGAGTTGTTGAAAAGGCAAAAGATTGAATCCAGTCCGTTTCCTCCTCTTCCTCACCTCCGTTCTTTTTTTCTTTTCTTTTAAAATCACCCATAGCGCTCGAAATCCGCCTTCAATGCGAATGCAAACACGCCAAAGCCAGCAAAGCCAAATCACAAAGCGGTGCTCTATTTCACATCCGATTACGTTCACCACGTTCAATATCCGATTCAAATGACGAGGATGAAATACCCATTTCCGTTGTCCCTGATACCAATAACGACTCTGGACATGTAACGCCTGATGACGGATACGCCTCTTCCAATTCGTCCACCAGTAAGTAACCTAGCGCTTGTGGCATGCGTTATCATATCCATATTCACGTGCCTATTCTTTCCAGGCTCTGATACCCTCAACGACCCACCATCACCTATATGCGAACTCGTACCAGTAGCTCAGTCAGGTCTACGCAGGCGGCGGAGAATACGTGGATACACCGTTTTCTCGGACGATGACCCCGTGTCTGAATATACATCATCATCCTCAGACGTGGAACTTGAAGTTTCGGAAACAACGACAAAAGTGCCCTCTTCATCCGAGTCTATTCCAATCTGGCTCAACAACGAAGACGACGAAAACGAGGAGAAGGACGGACATACCAACCAAGTTATCACAGTATACAAGGGCAAGATTCACATATCCGACGGTGAAAAATGGATTGCTGCGTCACTCCTTCCGTTACACGTTCAACACATGGAAGAAATTAAAATCCCTGCATATATGAATGCAGCTGAAGAAATGCTCGCCTCATTTACGGGATATAAAGAGATGAAAGAAGCTACTGGCGATTCGCAGTTTGAGAAGGTGTTTTGTAGGTTGCAGCAGGAGTGGACGTATGTTGGTGGCTTGGTTAGTGTTTCTACTTTCTTTTTTTTGATCAGTACATGTGCTCACAAGTAATCTTGTCACTTTCGTCTATCTTTCTAGCTCGTCGCACTGGCTGCGTAAGTCTCTCGCTTTCCGTGACCTACATAGTTGCTCAGCTCCCCGCTTTTGACAACAGCCTGAACACCGCTGCATTCTCACTCGGCCGCGGATCCATCTTCAAAGTTGATGAATGGTGTCAATGTGCGGTCGCTGCTAGCGCTATCTCTACGGGTCTAGGCATTGCCTGCGATACTTGGTTCCTGTTCCGGTACACCTGGGCCGACCTGGATACTTTCCGAGTGAGCATATAACTACACTCCCCTATACATCTCGCTAATCACGATCGCTTCCACTCAGCGACGCGCAAAAGACCTCTTCGACTCATACTTCTTCTTCTGTCTCTCCGCCCGCGTTCCAGCCTTGTGCATGGTCATCTCCGGCGTATCCCTCATGCTCTTTCTTGGACTCGTCGCGTATGAAGCATGGCCACAGGCAGTGCTAGTGATAAGTTTCTTTATAGGGCTTATGATGACGTTGCAGTTCTTAGCGTTCACTGCACATTGGTGTGCGATGAAGATTGTTCAGGGTGGAAAAGCCGGAACGAGAACGATCAGGACGGTTGTGAAGAGTATCAGGAAGATATAGGACATTTTTATGATATCACGATATTTACGGTCAACACATATAACTGCATACTTTACCAGGTTTTTACATAGAGCAATAAGTAGTATCATTAAGATGTATCATGAAATATCATAAAAGCAACAAACCTGACCCTATCCGACGTCAATTCACTCCTTCGCCTCATTCAAAACGTGAATCTTCGGCTTGACGCGGGAAGCAAGGCTTCGTTTAGGAAGCGGCCTAATCGACCTCGGAGCAGGTTCAAACGAAGTTATAATCTCGGATGACGAATCCGTGTCTGGATCTGACGAGTCCGAGTCGTACGTTGCGTCGTGCTCGGACGACGATGACGTTTCTGAGGAGGAAGCAGACGAAAGTTGGGTTGCATTTTGCTTATGCTGCTCTTTGTCCCTCCTCGTTCGATCTTCGAATACGCCCAGTCCCAGGTTCTAGGGTAACAGGAAAAAAGTGAGAAAAGGGGTAGTCCAAACTGAAGTGGTCCATACCATCTCGATATACCGGTCCCTATCCTCGTCAATATGCTCAATGTCCACGCTTTCTGGGTTCGATTCAGCTTGTTGGGCAAGTATTGCGTTGGACGCTTCTATTTGTGGGAGAAACGCTTGAACACGTGAAAGGACTGTGTATGGAACGTGTCAGCCATCGTATCCCCACACATACACGAGTGACATACGTTCTGTAGGAGGCCCAGCATCCCATGCTACACGATTACCAAAGTCGAAATTCAAGAGTTTGCGCGCTTGTGGCGCTCCGGACTTGTTGAGTTTTTCAAGTTGGATTTCTGATATAGAGTGAATGCTCAGTTTTCTAGAGTGGATGAGTGTTTTTGGGTCCCATACGGATGCGTCGTTCTCGTTGTTCGTCGTCTTCTACTTCGAGCCGCTCCATTATGTGTGTCAGAGTATGGGTAAACAGATATAAATATGTACTATATGGACAGGAGTCCCATTTTGAAATTGTAATAGGGCTAACCGAAGGGTTGTTATGCTCCTATCTCCACTGGAAATCATACTCTTGAAATTACGAAGACGATTCAAGTTTTCGAAAACCATCTGTCAACTTGAACCCTCAGGCCTTCAGGTTTCAGGACGAGCGCTCGCAATGCATCACGACATAAATGACATGCCCTAAATGGAAGCCTTGAGTCATCCCAACTTGTTTTGTAAACTTCTTGGCAGAACGGTTTACAACGGACAGCTGGCGATTGGAGGCTGACTGGCAGTGCACTCTTCCGAGCGATGTGGATCTCACACAAGGCTAAAATTACTCAAGGACCAAGCGCAGATTAGGAATGTACGTAAGTACATATATCACGATAGACGCCAACCTTTTTGCCCCTGTATCCGGATATCTACGGCGGTTCGTCTTAATTTCCGCGTCATGTTATCTACTTGTTTTTATATTGAATAGTGGGATAGCATCTTCATTCAGCTAGACACGTGCCATGTTTGACAGAAGGCGCAGAATTTACCACGTGTACGTAAGTTTGACGCAACTGCAACCACACGCATGTCTACGACGCATACAACAACGGCAATGATGCTTTGTATGACACCTCCAATGAAGAGACAACACCCTCCCTGCGCATGAATAATGGTCCAGGGGGGATGTCAGATGCGGCGAAGAGGCGCGTCGACCACGCCACGGCTGAGCTCACCGGGACACGTTGCCTGATCGAAAACACCAGCCAGTCTAATCACGTAGAGTATACTCATTGTTTGAAACAGTCGACGGATATACGCTTGGTGAGCCTTCCTGATTGCAAGCATTCCTGACCCATCGCTTATTTTATCCTTTTTTCTTTTTTTAATAGCTCGACAGGCTCCAGTTGTTTTTTTAGTCCAAATAAGTAAGCGTCAATTTTCAAAAGGCATTTGACTCGGGAAAGTGGCTTCTCCTCCCCGAAACCACGACCATTGATACATACTACAAC
The DNA here is from genome assembly GCA_000827485.1 of Amanita muscaria Koide BX008. Lineage (NCBI taxonomy): Eukaryota > Fungi > Basidiomycota > Agaricomycetes > Agaricales > Amanitaceae > Amanita > Amanita muscaria. The sequence goes on from KN818222.1 coordinate 70,869, forward strand.
GCGCTCCACACGCCCTGTTTCCCTCATATTGAAGTGTGCATCATCTCTTTCGATATCGCGTACAATGAGATTAACTTTGTAACCAGGACAATGTTTATAAATACACTCTCATCGCACACCTGGCAGATATGGAGCATATACCGATACACCGCCAGGCAGACCCTCCCCCTGTACAGCCATTGAAACTCAAAGCGGCCGACTTTACCTATTACGCCCATCCCTATCATAACTTCCCTGTTATCAATTCGCACGTCCATCCTCGCTTCATCATCTGCAACAGCGGCTTCGGAAACTCACAGATTTGCCAACATGGACAAGAGATTATGGTGCGCCGGCGCGCGACGACATAAAGCAATCTGGACTGCGTGGAAACTCGAGTCATCGCTTTCCCCACCTGTTTTGTAAACTTCTTGGCAGAACGATTTACAAAGGACAGCTGGATTGGAGGCTGACTGGCAGTGCACTCTTCCGAGCGATGTGGAGCCTAGAATTACTCAAGGACAGCGCAGATTAGTAATGTACGTAAGTACATATATCACGATAGACGCCAACCTTTTTTTGCCCCTGTATCCGGATATCTACGGGTTCGTCTTAATTTCCGCCGCGTTTGTGCTAACCCCGTGATCTTATCATGCAAATGGGGCACAAGGGTTCCACAAAGCAGGCCAATTGGATTGGACGTCTATAGTTTAAACCTCCGGAAACCTGAGATCATGTGCTCATCAGTTTCTGGGCTTGTTACTCTCCCACCTCTGTGCTGTGGTTACAGATGCAGACGCACTGAATTGTGTAGGATCGTGACACCAGGCCAGTTATTGCCCCTATGGTTCGAACACTGGTTCTGCTCCCAATAACCAGCGTAGTTCTTACGGTCATAGTACTAAGCCCAAACAAAGCCTAAAAAGAACGCGGAAACTGAAGTTGTGTTCACCTGTTGTATTGAACAACATTGTACAGTTATGAACTAGTATGCTGACCCCGAACTTCAATCAATCGCGCTCTGTGAACTATGACAAGGGGAATCGATGTGCTTGCATGTATTACTACAACCCTATGGATTGATGGCTGTGACGCTTGGAATGCGAAATCCGCAAGGTTGATCTCTTTGAAGCAGGCTGAAAATCTCTAGTATCGTTGGGTAGATACCAAGAGCCGAGGAGCTTAACTCATGTAGTAGGCGTGCCATGCAAATGTGTGCGAGACTTAACAAACAGTTTGTAGTTGTACACGGCTACGTACTACTATGCGCTACGACATGAGTTGCATTTTTGGGTAGTATGGGAACTCTCTTGAGTCGGTTGCAAGTCGTGTGTCTCGCTTTCTATGAACAAATGAATCAAATACATAAATCCACGGCCATTAAATTCCATCTCTAGTACTTGGGAATCTCCAGTACGGTTGTTCTCGAGTCCTAGCAACCAATTTAATTGTTCTTATAAGACCCAAACTTTCACAAGACATCCCTGGAAGCAGGGATTAGATTCCCAGGAGCTGACAGGTTCCTAGAAATTTGTTGTTATTGAAACAGTGTGGGTTTGACATGAGTAATGGTTTTATTTTTGTCTGTGCGAAAAAAAGAAAAAAGTGGACTGTGCGTCGTGTTCGGCGCCTATCTGTCATTTAATGCCTTTTCGCTTAAACTCCACCAAACCTTCATGGAAACGAACAACCGCATAAAGGTATCAAATTTTCCAACATATGAGCGCCACAAATTCACCTTTTTTCATTACTGATCAGCAAACGGCGCGAAAGACGACTGGAGGTGTGTCCCCACAGGAGTTCCTACAGCAAGGTAATCCGCTCATGCCAACGTTACTCAATCACGAATCAGGCAAGCCACCGTCTTCGAAGAAGGGGTTTTTCAATTCTCCTAGTGGTGGCTCTGCAGCTCAGCAACATGTAAGCACTTTCTGTTCTTATCTCTTATCGCTCGCGACTGACCAAATCACGCGTCCGAAAGAGCGACTCACACGACCCCGTCCAAAAACGAAGATCTGAGCACAACACAACGTTTCTAGATGGACAGACACGCTCACCCACGCAGAGCAGAAAACCAATGTCGCGAAGCAACACGATGAAAACGCACCGCAGTCCTCAGGGAAAAGTGGGGAAAGACACAGACCAGACGAACCGCCACGCTGCAGACCATATTAGAAATGAGTTTATGTGGACAGTCCCTACGAGTAACATCCGCGGCGACGATGAGGAAGAGGAGGATGAATTGCTTTCGTTTTCATTATCTCCTGGTCACACTCCACGGAACACCGAAACGTCGCCAGTCGCCAAAACGAAAACAAATGCGATTACAAAGGTGCGCAGATTGGTTTACACGTAATATAAACGCTAAGTACAATTGCAATACGATACAGTGCGATCGATGTCGCACCAATGGAACAAATCCCATATGCGTACCCTGTCCCGGAAGCAAAAAGTGTGCGAAATGCGTTCGGGACCATCGGACTTGTTCTTGGACAAGTGGACTTTCCGGCCCATCATCATCTTTCGGGGGAAATTCGTCTCTCAAAACGGGGTCCGGGAAGACGAGCTCTGAAAAGCGGAAAGCGTCGGATCCTGAACCCAAATCTGTCCCTGTGAAGAGCAAAATCAATGATTCAACCGGGCAAGCTCAACAAATTGGTCCTAAGGTGCAACAGAGGTCCATTTCCAAACGTGACGCTGACCATATTCTCTTTCAGTGCAAACGGTGCGCGTCTAACGCCAGTAATCCTATCTGCGAAGTATCAGACGATCCCAATGTTACGAGATGCAAAAAATGTCGCCGAGATAAGCAGGCCTGTTCATTTGCTCAACCAATCGCAAATCGGAAAAATACTATATCTGCTGGTACCGCAGGCAAAGGGGACACGGACGAGGAAGACGACGAAGAGAAGAATAGCAGCGTCGAGACCGGCCTCAAGGAAAAGAAGAAAGGTGCTGAAGACGACGCTGAAAAGAAAACAGAGCTGGATAGTGAAGAGAGTCAGACAGAGGCGGCTGGCGATGAAAACCGAGGTAAATCACCTAAAGCAGCACGGAAGAAGGTCAGAGTCTTGTTTAAGAGAAAAAAGGATGCCAATCAGGACGACAGCCCCAGCGAAGGTGACAGGAGTTCTTCCAAGAAAAAGAAGCGGCCGAATACGACATCCTTGGACCGCACTATACCATCCGCTTCGGCGAGCAATGCTAGCGGATCACTACACGTCGCCAGTTCTAATTCTTACCATAAGCCGCATGGCACGTCTGGACTTCCAGGATTGCACCTAAACGAAACTGGGAATACTTCTACACCTTCGTCCACAACCACTCCTCGTGTTATCAGCATTCCTTCTGCATTTCAGGGTCAGGTCAATGGTCGTACTCACCCAAGTCAGCATTCTGTATCCGTTGGGTCGTCGATCGTAACCCAACCTACGGGTCAACGTCCTGGAACTGTAGTACAAGATAGATCTATAGCTGCGATTGAGCGAGAGCTTAGAGCAGCAGAAGTGAAGGCAGCCTCCCATCGCGCAATAGCGGAATCTTACCAGAAGGATGCAGATAGAGCAGAAGAAGAGGTGCTGAAGTTGAAGAACGAGCTACTTACTGCTGTGAGGAACAACACAAATCTCGGCGTTGAAGGGGTTGCTGCGGAGAGAAAAATGTTAATTGAGCAGTTGCTTGGAAGTGGAGTGGACCAGCGTGCCTGACCGCACCCTTGCACCCAAAATGGGGTGAGTTTTTCTTTCCTGAGAAGCTATGACACTTGTGAACGAATCCACAGGGCTACATCTTGTGCTTTCAGTAGGTGGTGGGCGACGAAAGGGAGGGAGACCAGAGGGAGAAAGACGCTTTAAATCGGCCAACGATGTCATGGTATGCAAATCAACAGCTGCATGCGCGTCGAGCGCAGTCGTCGGAGCCGGTTATGAAACAAAATTTTCGCCAAACGCCGCGATTGTTTGAAGATTGTGGCCGTTACCCCTTGCCATATTATAACCTGGAAGATATCTCGTTATTTAATCCCATCTATTAACGTGTTGTAGTGTACAAGTACTCACATGTAATCTATAGTTAATGGTCCTTGAGTCCATCGTCAACCATTGGGATAACATATGGACGACTGGAGTGGTTTTGTGTGACTTGTCCCAAAACGGAAACTTCCGACCCAGTACCCATCAACTCACTCTTCGACCTTTCCAACGCCTCTATAACCCTCCACAGCAGCCGTAGACCTATAAAAGTCGGCAACAACACGCGCGCAGATGTAACTAACAATGTTATCTAGGAACTTTTCCGAAACATCAAGTGGAAGCCGTGAAATTCTCAATATACTGCGCTGAAAAGCAATCTTCCGCGCACAAAAGAGCTCAGATTCGGATGGCTCGTGCGTCCTTTGTGCAGCGTGAGAAAGTGGAAGTTGGAAACTGGGGGGTTCCAAGCACTTATCCATTCCTCCTCCCCCCTCACATCCTTTCTTCCAACCACCATCTCCACCTTCCCACTCTCGCAACAACACTCGACCACACCTCAAATTTTCGCAATCCATGGCTCGCACTAAGGTTTGTTTTCTTCATCATCATACAATGATAAGAATATTCATCTGTCGTTGTCGTCGTCGTCGCCACTCAGCAAACCGCTCGTAAATCCACTGGAGGTATTAAATACTCCGCCCAAAAAATTCAAAATAACGCTAACTCTTAAAAACCAGGCAAGGCCCCCCGCAAGCAACTAGCCACCAAGGCTGCCAGAAAGACTGCAGCTGTAAGTGCGTTCATCGTCGTGGCCGAAACATGCTGAGTCATGACTTTTTTCCCACAGACAGCGACTGGTGGTGTCAAGAAGCCACATAGGTTCCGCCCTGGAACAGTCGCTCTTCGTGAAATCAGGCGTTACCAGAAGTCGACTGAGCTTCTGATCAGGAAGCTTCCTTTCCAGCGCCTTGTCCGTGAGATCGCCCAGGACTTCAAGGTTTGTCAAGTTTGACTCGCAGCGCATATGCATGACTGATTCATTCCACAGACCGACTTGCGCTTCCAGAGTTCCGCTGTTATGGCCCTCCAAGAAGCTGCGGAAGCTTATCTCGTATCCCTCTTTGAAGACACTAACTTGGCCGCCATTCATGCTAAACGTATGTCGTCATCATCTCCCTATTACGACCAGATCTCATTGTCCTAACTCGCTTTGCCTACAGGTGTTACCATGTATGTTTCACGTACTCCACTCGGGTACTAAGCAAAGTGCTGACTGACGAATTTTAGCCAACCCAAGGATCTTGCCTTGGCCCGACGTCTCCGTGGCGAGAGGACCTAAGCGCATAGATTCGTGTTTAATACGTGCTACCTTTGACGTCGAATGCCCCTGGGCATGCAACTCCAAGAACATTCTTACAATGATTAACAGTGACCAGAGTTACTTCTTTTTCTGTATTATTCTATCTTCTGTTTCTCCCTATGTTTGTTATTATATGAATGTAAGATCGCCCTGGCAGGAGCCAAAATTTAGTTCCTTCGTTCATGTTGATAATATTGTGAGCGGAAGAACCGGAGTAAGTGGGATCGAACGTATTGATTCATGGTTATTCAATCCGCAGTGGGACAAAAGCACAATGTGGCGCCGGTGGCGAGCGCTTGGAAGTTGGAACCCATACCACCGATATCCACGCGTCCAAGGCACCAGTTACTGACTAAAAGACGGGGGATTATTTAAAGTGCCAACTGCGGACTCCCGTGTTGTCCAGCTATCGCGGTATGTTCCTGTTTTGACAGGTTCAAATGATTGCACAACTTTCACCTTGCGGATTTCTGTCCCTTCGACCACGTTTCCAAACTTTGGCTTTTCTCAAGCCACTGTATCGTCTTTGAAAAACAAAATAAGTTGAACAACATCGATTTTGTGTGCGCCGTCATCTCGTCGGAAACCGGCTTCATGGATCACCTCCATCGTATTTATGTAAGTCCGTCCATCAATACTGCACGGGATCAATTCATATAACATGTTTTATTGAGCAGCGGCGATACGAGATAAGACTAATTTATTGTATCATCTCCTTTAGCCACCGGCGGTTACTTCTACTTTTTAGTGGCTACTAAACCGTATAGTTCAAGTTATCACTCGTTTTGTGGATTATAGGTGGTCCACTTTCTGGAGTATGGGAAATACCTCTAAAGGCCGTTTCTTGGTATCGTCACAGTTTAAAACTTGTGTAAGAACTTCTCCCGAAAATTGTCCTGCCCCCTTCGACCCAGTTCTAACTGTCCTCTCGCGTCTCACGATGGTTTCATTTTTTCGGAAGAAATCGCACTCCGTTGTACGTTACCATAACTGGTGACTTCAATTGTCATGCGAATGCTGCGAACAACTTCGTCGCCACCGTTCACAGCAATTGTATTAATGCGTTTTATCAAGCAAAACCATCGGTGCTGTTATCTTTAGGCAAGAGTTGAATATCTCAAACGCAGATGTCTTGCTCTCTGCATTAGACAGATGCGCAGAAGTACTACTTCTCTCACGACCCCCTTTGACAGGAATCACGTCCACAGTGTTCATGAAGTGAAACGAGAAATTGTATCACCCCGTTTTACCCATACTCACATCGGATCCAGTTTCTTTAGTTTTTCATGAACCCAATGTGAGTCCTTCGTGTTGACTATGCAAATTCAACTCCGATGATGGCCTTGGGCTCATATAAAACGTTGCGTATTTCAGTGTTCCAAACCCATCAGCAAGACTGCAACGAAAGCTTTATTCACAGTCTATCTCCTACTCGCTTTGCAAGCCATTTCCGTGGTGCGAGCCTGTACGTCGCTAGTTCCCCTTCCCGGTCAAAGTAATAGCTAACAATTTCTAAATAGGCACCAGCAGTTCAGTAAGTTACCATGCCGCATCTGCCGCCCTGCTCAGTTTTTTCTTCTTCTTTCTCGTTTATAGGATTGTGAGCCATCATCTCTGCATCTATCATTCACGCACTATTCTGATGGTGCCTTCCACTAGGTCACCGTGGTCAAACTTGTTGTGAACCGGACGAGCCAGGCCCTGGATAGTAAAGCAGGCTTCCCACCTTACCATTCTTGTGGTCTCACCATTGACTTTTTCAGCTGCCATCTGGCTACTGAAAAGTGCCCATAAGGTGCCTAAACATGCCAACCCGGTCCATTTTGCGACGAGAGGCACAGTGCTATTAGATGTATGGGAACATTAGATTGTACGCAGCCTTCTCGCCGTAGTAGAACGCAGGATGTCTTATGACCGAAAATGAAAGGACATATGTATACCGGTTTGGATACATTCAACTTATGGAATATTGCGTGTTCGTTCCACATCTTTTTGCGGTAAATAGACAATCTAGTAGATATCATCTCGAAGCGGTAAGTGTTGGAGCATCGAGATGCGGAGGATTGCGTCCCTTTGTCGCGTCCTCGAACTTCCCTTACATAAATAAGCACTCAACCAGTCGGATTGCTACAGTCTCTTAATCAGAAATCTCCATTCTTCTCTTTTTGTGCCGCATGACGAACTGGCGGCTAGATGGTTGGACGAACTCAAAGACAGGATGCTTACTTGCACGACTCTGGACTACGTCCCAGAGGATGCATTCAATATTCAGCTCCTCGAACTCACTACATCCTCCTTGAAACTCCAAACCACAAACCCACCTTCACCACCTATACCCACAACTCCCTTTTCCGCATTCCAATCCACCGCCAAAACTTTCTTACTATCCTTATCCCTCTCGTTCCCAAACGCGTCGAAACTCGTTACTGCACTCTTTGTACTTCGTAAATCCCACATTCGTACGATTCCGTCGTATGCGCCTGTTATTACTTCGTTTACACTCGTAACACTTGAGGTTGCGGATTGTGCCTTAGGTCCAGAGTATGAGGGGAGAGCGATGCATGACGGCGTAGAAGGGTGCATATATGAACTTTCGGGAGCGGCGGGAACGGCGGTTGTTGGTATACGAAGATCGTACATGGTCATAGACCTATCTGTAGCTGTCGCAACTGCCAAGTTTGTACTTGGCAATGCGAGTGAGGTGAATGCTTTCTCAGACGCGTTCTTCACACCTCAAAAGTCAGAAGAGAAAGAAGAAAAGAAAAAAAGAAACTCACGATGGTGTGCTCACACAACCCCGTCTCGACATCCCACACTCTAACCGTCGAATCGAATCCACAACTATACGCTCTCCCTTCAATCCCACGAAACTGACTTCCGAACAATGCGCACGAAACCCTTGATTTATGCGATTTCAACACTGTTATTGGGGCTTTTCGCTTCACATTCTTCGTCTCTACCACCACTGTTACCGTCGATCTATTTGGCCCCCCGTTTACTCCTGCTCCTTCTGCTGCCCATTGTTCGTCTTGCTCTTCTTCTACGACCTTTCGTCTCTTCCTCGAAGGACCAGGAGCGGAAGCCCGTATATCACCTATTTCGTGTTCGCCAGGCACTTTCGTGTCCCAAACACCAATAAGAGAGTCCCAAGACGCTGTTAGGAGGTGTGTACTGTTTTCATTCGAGGTGATGCAAGTGAGTGGGGAAGTATGAAGGTGCAGCGCGGCCAGGGGTGTCGCTTTTGTCGTCGTCGTTGTTGTTGAGAGGTTGGAGTCTTCTTGGTCTTCTTGGTCGTCTGAGGTTTGGGTGAAGCGCGTAAGGAGAGCGGTAAGATCGTGAGAGGCCGTTGCGACAAGTTGTGCTGAGTTGGATGTATAAGACGCGTCATCCATGGTTGTTATAGATGTAATGGGCGCGTTGTGTAATTTTGAGGATGTTATCAGTGTCCGAGAATAGTTGAACATCCGAACGATGCCATCATATGACCCGGTAACAAAGTATCTGTGAATGGGTGGAAACAAGGCATTGAGGACTTGGTTTACTTAACTGAGGCACGTACTCACCCGTCTGGTTGACATGAAACGGACGAAACCCAATCATCGTGAGGAAAATCGGACAATTTTTGAGGCGGAAGGACCGACTCGATATACTCAATCTCGAGCGTTTCTTCCTACCATTTTCGTAAACCAAACCACAAAAAAAAGCCAAAAAGACAAGAACTCACCTCCCCAACACCATGTTCAGCACACCACTCGCCAAGACTAGTCCGCAGAATTTCACCCTTTACGAGGAAATCAAACGGGACGATTTTTGAGAGAGATAATGCTTTGTTGACGAGTTGAGACAGGTGGTATCTTCTCCATGAAGTTGGTATGAAGAATTTTTGATATGGAAGTGGGAAGGAGGTCTGGGTTGTGAATATCACTGGTTGAGAAGTAGATTCCATTTTTTTGTTTTTTTGATAGGACGAATGGCGAGGTGGAAGGTCGGGCCGGTCATACCCGTGATTTCTCAAAACTAATTTATTTATTTATCTACAATGTCCGCACTTTCTCAAGTTGCTGCTATGTCCATCACAATGTTCAAAGCTACGATCGTCACCCCGACATCCCCCTCCACGAAACATGACTCCCATCGTGCCGCTTGCTATAAAACCTCTTTTCCTACGATAAATGTCGACATTCCCTCAATCTTGGTGAACACTTACGGGTCGCAAGAAACTCGCATCTTTTCTATTGTCCCTCCTTTCTTGTCTGGCTCCTACTAATTGTGCGTAAGCCAAAAGAAGAAGAAAGGACAGTGTCATGTTAAGTGTACATGCCTTCAACAGGGAGAGCTGATGCATGGACAGCGAAAATCATAAAGAACAAGAAAAATGTTGTAAGGGTGAGGCGTCGAGCCATTTCTGATGTCGTTGATCTTGTGGTGTTGGTATAAATCCTACGCAGCGTAGTGAACTCACTTTTATATGTCCACGACAGTCTGATAACTATCAGTTGACATCGACGATTCAACCACCTGTGGGGGTGTCTCATGTATACATGTAACCTTACATGGCTTCCCGGCTGCTGGAACCAGCATTCGTTTACAGCACGGAGTCCTGATAGCTGTCAGAGCTGTGCGCTTTGCGTTCTCGTCCATATGCCAACATGATAGATGTGAATATTTATAGATCTAACGTGGATTGGTACCTATCAAGGTTGCGGGTATTTCTGGTCTGACTCAAAGAGGTATCTCTCTTTTCTTCTTTCCCCCTTTTTGCGTTCATTATAGGTAAAGTGACTCGCTGGTTCCGAGTTGACTTTAAACAAGTCAATGAGAACGCATGATTCACCCGCGTTGGATTGATGTTCCACGTAAATGGTCTCTTCGCGCCGTTGCGCATGTAACACTGGACAGCATTACGGCCACGCCGCCTCCTTGTTCTCGATCGTCGGCACTAATTAATAACGGTTATCTGCTCGGGCATGGGGATTTGATACATAATAAATTAAATTAAATCAATTAAATAACGTGTATGTAGTCATTATTCGAAACAACATTATTGTAGGTGGGATATTGTTCTCACTGTGCGCCTTACTAAACCCTTGGCGCGATACCATCATGATAGTGTCCATATGTAAATTGCCACAATAATCACGTTGGATCAGTGGCAAATCAACCCTGTCGTCGAGCTTCCAGTGTCAGAGTGCTTGCCAGTGTCTCAGTCTCCATGCTCATTCGTAAGCCACAAGAGTTGTGGCATTTCACCGAGACTGAGAAAAATGGTCAGAATGGACAATTGACTGAGTGCAAGCTGATGACATACAGGCCGCAGGAAAGGAGGCTCAATACGACTGGCGGCAACATCAATGTTGTTCCTCGCTGTTGGAGATCAAAAATTAGCCTACTGGGACGTTTCCAGTAAAGTAGAAAACACACCTTCGCTATGTTCGGGGATTGGTAGCGCACTAACAACAGTGTAGAGATATGCAAGTAGAACGACGACGACGACGAAAACGCGAACCATGTCTTCGCTTTATGTTGCACATTCCTTCCCGGATGTCGGTGCCCTTAAATACATGCCAGAGCCTACAATGTAGAGCGAATAACCCGAGTCACGTCTTTCATTCTTGCGGCGCTGTTGCAGCCACAGTTTCAAGTTCACGGGAATCACCCCGACATGGTTTTGCTGTGTACTATGCAAGTGATACGCAACTTGACTCGGGTCTAATTTGAAAGGTGCAACTTGAAGATAGAGAACGACGGTTGCGTCTGTCCGTGATGACCAGAGTCGCTGTTGATGAGGACTGCTGTGCTAGAGGTTCGGGTTGTGTAGAGGGAGATCTATCTCTAACCTGTGCATTATTCGTCTCCCGGTACGTCGGAGCGTGAAACCCACTGTGTGATATGTAATCCTACGTTGGTGATATTTATAGAATGATTGGTACCCACTCCATGTACGTGCCGCTACAGGAAGATTGAAGTAACGGATTAGTTTGAACATTCCTTCAAACATGAATAGGCCGCAGCGTGGCCAGGAACAGGGTGCACACATCCAGAAATAGGAAGTCACGAAGAAAACGGACGAGGCGAATTCTTGAGGCGCGAGCGCCACGATCGAAGGGTCTTTCTTGTAAGGCGAACTTTGGATAGTATTGTGAACAATCACAGTTTGACAAGGACAATCGCCCTGGTGCCTGCCGAGGTGTGATGCGCTCAAATTCAAGGGCACGGTGCTATACGCTTAGGAACTGGTGCATTGCCAACAAAAGTTGAAATCATGAGGTCATCGGTCATGGCCTATTATTAGTTGTCATGCGACTGAGGGTTATATTTTCTGTTCAGATTTGTATCAGTTAAGACCGTCAAACTGCAATCATGATGAGTCAACTACCTTTCTGGCGAGTCACAACGGCGTCTTCGGGTCATCAAGAGGACATAGGTGTTGAAGGAACTTGCCAGTGGCGTTTGTTCGCCGATAAGCCCTGACTATTGGGAGTTGGGAGCCGGGTTAGAGTGTGGCGGCAGTGTAATTGGTACCGCGTACATATCCATATCAGCTCCAAACTGCGCATATATGTCGAACTGAAGCATCTATTATGATCACATACAGATCGGTGTCATGTGCGAGAGAGTATCGAGCGAATCGTTGTTGTGCCTACAGCAGATTGTGCCTGGCTTACAATGATGGGTGATGCTCACCGAGAAACCAGAAAGATCGCATCATCCAGGCTTTATAACAAGCCATCATGATTATACTCGAGGACTGCGACCACACCGATCCGATGCTGCTAAGTTTGGTCTTCTGTTTCAAAATACCAAGATGGGACTATTTCAGGCCCTGCTATGCACCGTAGGCCCGCGGGGATATAACAGGCACCCTTGGTTGTGAAGGTGCTCGAATCTGTGGCAATTTCATTGTATATTTCGAGGGAAAATTGAATGCCAATAAACGTATCTTCAGGGCCAGCATTTAGGAGGTTGCAAAAAATGAAGCGAGGGCCAAGACTTGCGCTCGGGGGACTCAAATTATACGTTTGATGTAGACATTTGACGACTTAATAAACTCTAGCTAGTCCCAACCGTGTTGACGCGGTCTACAAGCAAGGTAGAGCCTAGTCTGGAGGAATCTTTGGGAGGGTTCGACGAACCAAAGATCATGCAAATTTTTGGGATAACTTCTGATTCGCACAGTTCATGCTAAGAGCTTGATTGCACTGAAATAAGAGTTCATTACTATAATGAGTGATATAGAACGACGAGATCACTAGGAATCATCCACGTCAGATAGATGGCTAGTGTGAATAATCCAAGACTCACCGATCTGCACCTCAGGCAGCGACCGGAACAGCACGAGGGATTTCCTCAATGTGTAGTTTTTCCAATGCATCTTCAAAGTTATCGCTCTCCCCCTCGCTTGACTCGTCCTCGTTTTCTTCATCTCCTTCAACATCATCCCCGTCGTCGTCCGGAGGTTCATCCTCAAAATCAAGCTTCTCAGATAGTGTTATCCAACGAACACATTAGCGGATTTGTGATATCAACAACGGTAAGGAAAGACGATACGCACTGGATCATAAATAACTCGGATTATCAAGCTGCAACTCGGACATGTCGCAATGTCCTCGTAATTCGCCAATTGGTGACGGGAAATCTCGAAGCGATCCCCACAGGGGCACGGATAATGGTACACTCGCTTTTCCTCGTCCCATGCCATATCTTCAATCTCTATTTCGTCGTAGTAGGCGCCCATGTTATAAAGGCCGATGGGATTGAGTCAGATCTGGCGGAGTCGGAGTTTGGACGATATTAGGATATGTTTTCCCAGGGTTACCTAACTCGCAGTGAACTACTTACAAGCTGAACAGCGCTAATAATCACGGAAGAAGTTGTCAGAGTTGATTCGTATGATCAAACGCGAAAGGGCGAGCAGTATAGGAAGGTCAGAGACGGTGCATTCTTCTTTCTTTCACTGTTACGTCGCTTATAAATCGGCGGTTGTTCACAATTTGACTTCTCCCGTCATCATGGCCAAGTCGGCGCTTCCTTTCTTAACTTAAACTAGATATACATTCCGCGGCTATTTCTAAGCTTTATTCGACGGGACCTGAAAAGACGGACCCACCGATAAGGGTCAAGAAGTAAAAGGCTTTTTGGCTACACTCGAAGATGACATCCTTTCCATGGTCGAGCCCTACATATCGAAGTTATACGGAAGTTCCTCAGCCACTGCGACCCTTCCAACGTCACCAAAACCTGCCATAACTCTGCTTTCATAGCCTATGTTCCGATGTTGTGGTCAGAATTGAAGGTTTTCTGACGGTTTCTATTACATGTGCTGAAGCCTACCCAGATGGCTGCTGAGCCAGCTGTGCCACCCATTCTTGTCGTCCATGAATGTGATCCGGATTGAAACTGCACATCGCTTCTGTCTCTTGACCAGGTATCTTCAAATCGGACTTCCTGTCATCATCCTCTACGCTCGCTACCTGTCAAAGTAGCGAGCAACTCCCACGGTGGATAACATAACGTCACTTGGTCCCCGATACTCGACACCGCCGTCGATCGATTCCTATCGAGACGTTATATGTGAAACATGTTTCCTGGTTGACAGACTTAATGAAAAAGAGAAAAACACATCCATCTTTCGCTCATCTTCCATGGCTTACCTCCCTTGTGTTGTCTGCGCCAAGGGATGCTTGCGATCTGCTCCATTGTGTAAAGGTTTCAAACATTCGCGATTCGCATGTCGATGGATCCTGGCTCACAGCGCAATTGGGGCGGTCGCAAGAGGGTATCCCACCCACACTCTACAGCATTTTTCAAGACGATCGCAAAGCCTGCAACGTCTTGTTATCGCCTCGGTTTACCTCGAAAGTAAGTATTGGCAATGGATTATCTGTCATGAATGGGAGTTTCTGCCGTTTCAAAACTTGGAAGCGTTGCGCTTTGTGGTTTCGTTGACCCATCGCGTCATGCCTGTCGTTTCCAGCGCTGATTCGATGACGACTTGCCTAATTAGCTATCAAACTTTACGCAGATTCACGCTCCTTCAGACATCCAAGAGCGTCATGGCAGACAAGTCGAGAAACGAGTGATACGAGCTTGACTTTGTTGCTTGTTTTCGCAAAAACGATTGTTCTGGGAGCCTAAGCCCCCAAGGAGGAAGAATGCCGGGCTGATTAATGCACGTCTACTGATGGGAAGCTGCATCATGACTTGGGACACAGCTGTTGAGGAACAATAGCAACGTCGTCTTGCCAGTGGTCATCGGTATTTGCATCGCCTCAGATTTAGAATACTAATACTTATTATGTTTAATTATAGTTTTCTAACAAATGGTGCACCCAAATCAAGTAGTACATCGGGCCCAGCGGTCCGCACACCTACTTGGAATATCATAACTAGCGGCTAGATTTCTTGAATGTACGAGTCTCGCTGACTTTCGTGACTCGTCTTTGATCGAGCAGTACCGGAATCAAAGTTCTACGCTCCAATAGTGTCCACAAGCCATTCTCGCAACTAGAATTATCTTCCTCGTGCGGCCCAGGGTACACTCTCCGTTCAACTTTGAAATTGAACAAAAGAATCCATTTTGGGCTGGCGTTTACTTCTCGCATCACTTCAACAACAAGCTTTATCCCAATGTAGACAAGAACACAATGGCATTAAGTAGCCCTTATGCGCTGCACAGTCCCTAAGCGAAAGCCAGGAAAGTTGGAACCTGAAAGCACAGTGTTCAGTTACCCGTTACCGGTTACAAACTTATTCCGAGCTTCTAAATTGGCTGTCAGTGTGCTGCACGCGTTGTACATGCTGAATCCGACCTACATCATCGGCCGCAGTCAACCTAACGTCGACTCCTGCCTCCTCGTTCTGCGAAAGATCCGCGGAGGAGTGACCTCGTTCACTTCAAGTTGATTGTGTGAACGAAATGTCCACGATTACCACACTGCGAGTGTTCGGGTTCTTTCAAGTTCCGGTAGGTTGTGGGTGCTTGATGATGCAGATAAAGCGACATTGCCAAAAAGGCAACTGTGAAAAGTATACTATTTGACAATTAGTCACTAGGGACGGACCAATTTTGGCAAGTTCGTTCCCACCATTTGTCTTTGCATCGATAACAACTTCCATATAAGGACAGCACATGGGATCTCACGGTGAGGTTCAAGCGTCTATCAACAACGGCGATGGCATTGCCATGCATCGCCATCCTTTGTTTCTAGTGACTTCCGTTTGAAGTCAAGGGTACAAACCAGTGCAATACAGTCTAACAAGGCAGGTCATTGCTGTAGCGCTTGAACAAATCTGAACACTTATGAACATCCAGGGACCCACAAATATAAACCACTTGACATTCAGCGTTTCGTCACATCCCCTCCTCCTCCTCCTCCTCTCTTAACACAGTGCGTCTCCCTCTTCCTTCCTGTCACTACTGCTAATTTGTTCCCTTGTTCCAGCAATGGCTAACGACGGTACTGCCAGCGGGAACGTAGCCGTTGCCTCCAACGGTAGCAATAATAACACGCATGTTGGAAATAACAATAGCAACAATAATGGCATTATCGGCAACGGATCGAACAACGTTGTTAATAGTGGAAACAATTCCGGCCACCACATGTTTTCCAACGCTTCTTACTTCAATATCAGTGGTGGAGAGTTTATTAATTCTGGCGGAAGCACAACGAAGAACATATGTGAGTTCTCGCCATGGTATTTCATCATAGATCGTCTGACCTTACGACAAATTCTTTAGACAACAACTATGGCGGAACCAGACACTATAACCAGAATATTGGTACAATTTATGGAAATGCAAACCAGGGTGAAAATCAGAAGAACGATGGAAGTACATATAATAACAGCGGTATGTTTCTTTCACTAATGACTGAACATTCTCACTGATTAGAAGCAGACAGCAAGCGGTAGCAACGAGCATCTGCGGCTACTGTCGAGTGTAATAATATGAGCCAAGATATCCTTAGAAGTTAATAATCATATTTATCATCCATGAACGGTTGTTGGCTTGACGGAACTCATTGTGTGAATACCCCGTGCCAACTGTGGCACTGGAATCAAATGAAAAAACTGACAAAATTAACCCTTGAGCAACGCAGATGCCCAAATGCTCGCAGTGTAGGAGATTAGAACAGCGGGAGGCGACATGTTTATAAGTCAAATCAGAAACATACAACTTTACGGATGCGAAACAGCTTTGAACCTGGCTGTAAAAAGTGAAGATAATCTTCTTCGCTTCCGAGTGACCCGACTTAGTTCTGTGGTGTTGGCACCGAAGTTGCTTGCCTTGGAACCAATGAACTGTGCACTGCATCGTCGTCTAATGGCTCTAATGCAATGCCATTCTTCTTTACAATAGCTGTCCCGGCATTGACCAGTGAAGGATGGCTGAAGCTGGCTGCTGGCGCTGCTGTTCATCAGGGAAACGGAAAGGAACAGATTTAGCATTACAACTCGTTACAAGACCCATAATAGAGACCCTACCCTTAAAATATGATGTACCCTCTTGCAACTAATGGTATAGGTCAGAATTTTGCACAATTCCGTTGCATCTTGTCTGAATCTCGTAATAGCCCACCATGGACACAATTGGTTATGATGCAAAAGGGTCCACAGCATAGTTTGTTTGGTTGCCAATTTGCTCATAATTAGTGTAATCGAGGACGATAGTCGGAAATATTGACCAAATGCTGAAGAATTGCGACGACTTCGCCAGAAGGTAAGTGGTCATATCATTTATATAATCCAGGACGGAAGGATTGTCTGACTCGTGAGAATTTGTGACACGCTCAACAGCTTACTACCCACGGTCACAATATTTTGTCAGATTATGGGCTATCGCAAGATGTGAGAGATTGTGTCGCGCATTATGATGCCTCAACATTAGCTGCGGAAGGTAAGTGGACATATCATTTGTGTAATCCAAGACGATACTATCGGAAGGATTGTCTGAATCGTGAGGATTTATGA
>KN818222.1:94553-123447 GCA_000827485.1 Amanita muscaria Koide BX008
AGCCCACTTTTGGAATTTGCGCCTTTGCCGAACTTGACGAGAATAGAATTCTCTGGACGAAAATGTCATTGTATTGGTTTGGATGCGACTAGGAGTGAATAGAGGGCTTTTGAAGGAAAGGAAGAGCTATTAAACCTCTCTCATCTTTCGAGGATTATATACCTCCATAATCTAATGACAAGCATTGTTCGCCGTGTTGGTCAAGCTCACACATGTTCTCACCAGGTCATGAACAAGGGTCATGGGTTAGCACGAATGCGGATAGGATGACACAAACACGGTGCCCCAGAGCCGTTGGACCGGTGTATCAGCGACCTGTCATTTCAAAAGGCTAGTGTAACTCGTGTCATATGAAACGCACCGCCTTCAACGGAGCAAGTACTCCCGTTCTGGACGATGGTTATCTTCACACGTTTCTTTGTACGATGCGGTACTCAGCGTCTATTCATTGATCGCAAGAATTGCTTACGATAGTCGGATCCATTTAAAGTGCGGTTCTTCCTTACCCACGTCAGCATACGCGTGGAAGAGGCATGTCTGTTGCATCCGGAGAAAGCAAGCTCCCGTTTGACGTTACAGCGAATACGAAATACTCCTTACAGACCAGTGATGTGACTCGCAGCATCATGACATCGCGATTGAAGGGTATCGTTTCGTCGCTTGTACCCTAAGCTGGCATGACTCGTATCTTACCCAAAGTACCAACTATCAAATTATGGCTTCAGCGATCCTTTTCATTAGCGTTGACTCATGTCACAAGAAACTCACAGGAACAGTCCGAGTTTGGGGCCTACGCGATCTCGGCAAACTGAGAAAAGAAGGTCTTCTTGGCTTGCAGGATGCCACGATGCAACAAGTACACAACGGGTACCAACGGGTACGTACTACGATGCCCTTTGTGGATAACTATTTCTGAGATCAGAAAATCAACGTCAAGCCCAGGAAGTCAGGAACCCACTGTTATCATCACGTCATTTATCTTTGTTATCTCTCCAATCCTGTGGCCCCTATACCATGGTTAGTAAGAAACCCTCCTTTTAGAGTGAAATCAGACATGGCGCGAAATGTGTATGACCAATAGCTATCAAAACGAGTGATGTTTCAGCGCTTCAGCTGTGATACAACTAGCAAGAGCCAGATAAGGCATGAAAAACGACATCCTACATATCATAATGCTCACTTCACATGAATAAAATATCAACATCGTATTGAAACGAGAAGCATGGTTCTGTGACCGTCACATGCTGAAAATTAGATGCCGTACAGACACACAACAAAAACAACTCATCAGCTAATGTGGCGACGCTTCCTTATCGCATTTCTCCTCAACTAACCCCTTTAGCAAAGGGCTCATGACCTTTGCGAGCGCTTCAGCAGAAGTCATGCGATATCAAACAGGTGACTCGTTCTTCTTTCTGTGAGGGTCGGCCTCGCGGGGTATAAGGACGAGAAAAACATTGAGATCCTACTAGAAGATCGTTTGCTCTGATCACACTTCCACAGTAAGTACAGCGAAGTCCTTTCTGCGCTGCAGAGACTCACGCTTACCTCCGCTTACAGCCATGCCTGATAATCACTCTATCCAGTTTGGAGACGGCGCAAACTTCTCAGGAGCATCGGGGATGGCTTTCGGAGCCAATAGCAAGGCCACCGTTAATTCAAACAACAGAACCACCAATAACACGAGTAAGTCATGTACTCATTTGTTGCTCGTCGAATCTCATTCGATAAATTATGCAGCCAATAACAAGGGCGGGAATAAGTATAATGTAAAGGTTGATAAGCAATACGGCAATACAAACACAGGCGAAGGTCAGCACAATGGCGGCGGCACTTACAATTTTGGCAGTAAGTCCCAGCTTATTGCCTGCAGAATGATTGAATGACAACAATATGAAGAAAAATAAAGGCTGTTCTTCATGATCATGGGTCGACGTTTCTTATACAACTTGTAACAATCCCATTTGCAATTGACGAGTGATTTTGGCCTGCGGCATAGGAAACACAGAGCATTCTACTACAGTCAGGAAACGTGAAATTAAACCAATCATTATCTTATTTCCAGTCTAACGGAGGTATGCTTTGCCATTCTAATATTATCCGGCACTATTGCTTCGGGATTCCAGGACTTTGGTAGGAGAAGGGCGCAAGGAAAGGCGGTATGTGAGTCAACTTGATCCCAGATGACGTGCACGATGATAGTAAGCGCACTCTATGGCAATATAATCGTAAGTGACGGACAACAACACGTTAAGTTGAGAATTACGATAAAGTGTTGCTGTCTTAATTGTTTGGAGGCAGGCAGTAAGATCACCGTATTGTGTTAGGAGCTCTTACTTCACTGCACGCTGTGCTACTCTTCATCGAACACATCGATAATCGATTCAAAGATCCTGATAATGATGCATGCGAGAGTAAACTATTCGCTAAACCATACTCACTTCGGTCTTTGTCTGCATGTTTACTAGTGTGGTCAATGGATGGGGACGAGATGGCATCGACATGGTTCCACATCAGATCAAGTGACCATCCTCTGATATTGTGATCATTGACATTTTCACACCTATACAAGTTGCGCTCCACAGCGTCTAGATTTTTGATTCCAGATAACACTTGCTATGTCTGACTTCACAGTTGAAAGCGAACATGCGTAAGCCGATCAGCCAAGAATAACGGAAATTACTACCACTACTTTCTTCGCCTCTGAACGCGGAAAGTGCAAGAAGACGCTTAGTTATACATTCCTTGCACACCTACGACTGTAAAAGTGTAAGGGCTGATAACAGATTCGGCAAATCCGTCCTGCGTGCATCTGATAAACCTGTAACCTTGCGCATGTAACTTATGCGACGACTTCCGTCCTTGCTTTAAACTGCTACTTCACCCAGGCTTCGAGGAATTGATGCATCGATGTACACTGTAGCATACTAGCATGGGTGCAAAACTAAATCTTATTGCCAAGACACGCCTCTAAGAGCAAAACAACACTCGGTCGTTTACCTTCAAGGTGCTTATTTAATGGTTAATCAGGCCGATTGCACGTCTTAACTAAGAAGACATACCTCAGAAGTTGTAAGTACTACCGGCGTTCTGCTGACCATCCCCCGTGTTGGTATTGCCGTATTGAGTGCCAACCTTTACATCGTATGTATTCTTGCCCTGGTTATTAGCTGCAACGCATCCGGGAGCATGAGTGTTTGGCGTCAGAGATACTGATATAAAGCAGTCACTTACTTGTGTTATTGACCGTCTTGTTGTTTGAATTCGTGGTGGTCTTGCTGTTGGCCCCTAAAGCAACCCCAGATGCTCCTGAGAAGTTTGTATTGTCGCCAAATGAAATGGAGTTGTTTGTCATGTCTGAAGCTCTGAAGGATAGAAAAATGATTATTTCGTCTGCGAGAATAGAGCTTGTGCTCACTGGAACAGTGAAGATGTGAATGATAGGATCTTACTTGCCCTGTACCAAGTCTTAATATACCAAGAGAAAATTCTCCTTATGTTTACAAAGGACCGGTCACATGTGCTTCTAGCCTTTATCACAATAGCTGGCGGCGCTGTCATAGAGACTGCTCGGCTTTGTTCCAAGTATAGAACGTGGGATTGATGTACTATGAATCGTAAAGATAAATAGGCTCCTTTAGCCGCTTTCTCAAGTTTGATCGGGATTGAATAATGGCGGTGGATAAGTATTGGTTGCATCGCAAACGCAACATGCCCATTTTGGATCTCCATTGGTGATTTGGTGGTGACAACAGTTTCGGCACAATTGTGAACGTCCTTCCCTTTTCATTCATTGCGGCCAGTGCGGGTGCCTGAAATTCATCAACAAAGTCAGACAGATCAGAACAGCATGGTGATATCACTAGCGTTAGCACTGCACGGTCTTGCGACGTATGAAGTTCCAACTTGAAGATGCCACATATACAGATGTCACATCAACCGATTTTCCGCCTGGCAACCGCAACGCAGATATCTGAGAGAACCTTGCGGAGTGCTGTATGACCGTGAACGCTCAGTATGAATCTTGGAACGATTTCTGTTCGTAGCTTTGAACGTCGCGCTGGGATAAATGAATAGTAGACTCGTCAGTTTTACGTAAGAACGCAAAGGTTATCTCCGGCCCGACCCGAGAAAAACCGATATTTACAACTTTGAACTCACCTCCTTCCCACTTCAAATCATTCATACCATGGAGTTAGACACCACCTGTAAATCTCGACTTGTCAACAAATTTTCCCGTTCGATTTTCTCGTAAAGGGTGAACTTCTGAGGACTAGTCTTTGGCGAGTTTTTGTCTTTTTGGCCTTTTTTGTGATTTGGTTTGGTTTATGAAAAGGGTAGGAAGAAATACTTGAGATTGAGGCTGAGTATACCGAGTCGACGGTCCTTCCGCCTCAAAAATTGTCCGATTTTCCTCATGATGATTGGGTTTCGTCCGTTTCATGTCAATCGCACGTGTGAGTACGTTCAAAACCAGGTCCTCGATACCTTGTTTCTACCCATACACAGATACTTCGTTACCGGGTCATATGATGACGTCGTTCGGATGTTCAACTGATCTCGCACACTGGCAACACAAAATTGCACAATGCGCCTATTACATCTATAACAACCATCCCTGACACGCCTTATACATCCAACTAAGCACACTTGAAGTCGTCGCAATATCTTACCGCTCTCCTCAAGCGGTTCACCTCAGACGACCGAGAAGACTCCGACTCCCCTAGTAGCGCTGCACCTTCGTACTTCTTCACTCACTTGCATCACCTTGAATGAAAATGGCACACGCCTCCTCATAGCGTCTTTGGACACTCTTACAGGTGTTTTTTGGGATACGAAAATACCTACTAGTGAACACGAAATAGAAGCTGCAGCAATTGAAATGTCGTGTTATGAAGTCATGATTTTGCGTTGATTATCTGCTTGTTTATGCAAGGGGCAAAGTTCAAGCCCAAGAACGCGACACAGGGAAGTAATTGGCCGCAGCTTTCTGATGCTCCTACTACACTTACCGCTTCGAGAAGACATAGATTGTCCTTTTATCGCAAAAAGATGTGTAACGAAATATGCTATCAGTAATAAGTTATATGTTGGAAGCTTTTGAAAATGCCGAACCCTTATATGTCTTTAGTTGGCTTTTCGGTCACAAAAACATCTTGTTCAGGTTCTATGGCGAGGAGGCTACAAACAATTTCATTCCGCATAAATCTACTACTAGCGCTGTACGTTGCCCCTTCGTCATAAAATGGAACCCGTTGGCATATTTAGGCAGCATTCCCTTAGCACTTTTTCTTGCAACTGAAAAAGTCAATGGTGAGACCACGAGAATGGTAAGGTGGAAAATGCTTTACTTTCCGTTGCCCAGATCATTTTTGCAGCATTGTTTGCCAGGCTGGCCTAGGGGAGGGAACCATCAGCATAGTGCGTGGATAGTAGATGCAGAACTGATTGCTCACACTCCTAAAAACGAGAAAAAAGGTTCCTTCTGAGCAGGGCGGTAGGCAGTTGCGGGATGAGGACTTACTGCTGATCTGTGGCCTATTTTAGAAATTGTTAGCTATTACTTTGACCGGGAAGGAGAACTAATGACGTACAGGCTTGCACCATGGAAAAGGCTTGCAAAGCGAGTAGGAGATAGACTGTGAAGAAAGCTTTCATTTCAATCTTGCTTATGGGTTTTGGAACACTGAAATACGCAACGTTTTATAGGCTCAAGGCCATCGGAGTTAGAATCTGGATAGCCAACACGAAGGACTCACATTGGTTTCATGAATGGCCAATTACGATATGACGTTAAAGAAACAGGATCCGATGTGAGTATGACCCAATGGCTAAAAGTGATGATACAATCTTTTTCGTTTCACTGCACGAACACGGTGGACGTAATTCTTGTTAGAAGGGTGCGTGAGAGTAGTACTTCTGTGCATCTGTTTCACTAATGCCAAGATTAACTTAGCACTTGCGTTTGGGATATCCAACTCTTACCTAAAGATGACAGCACCATCTGTTTTGTGGGAGGAGTACATAATACTACTTAGAACGCATTGCTGAAAATGGTGGCGCGGTGGCGTCGTGGCGAATCGGTTGTTCCCAGCATTCGCATGACGATTGAAGTCACGCATTTATGGTGACGTCACTACAAGTCTACTGAACCTGGTGTTCATCATACGGTGAAATCGACGACATACCTTAGTTTCTTATGAAAGCTATCGTTGCGTGTATGTAGCAATAACTAAGTATACGGTTTAGCAGCCACTAAAACGTGGAAGTAACCGCCAATGGCTAAAAGGCGAATCGGGCGATGATACAATATTGAAATTCTTCTCTCCTCGTTTCGCTGCTGCTCAACCAAACATGTTATATGAATTGATCCCGTGCACTATTGATGAACGTACTTACATAAATTCGATGGAGGTAATACTTGAATGTGGGAGAAGTATGACTTCTGCGCACCTTTCTAATGCACACTTGTGCTTCTTGAAACGAAAAATTATGAAATGAAACGCTGTGTTGGGCTACTTACACTGAAGCCACCAGTTATAGTTATTAGTTCCGCTGGTTTCCGATGAGATGAAAATCGACGTTGTTCAATTTGTCTTGTTTTAGCATTGACAGTTGGATTATGGCCTCAAGCGTGTTGGATTTGAAACTGTCCAAACAGGAACATACCGCGATAGCTACGGCAGTCGGCACCTTTGAACCTTCCTTGGATAGTGGTACTACTTACGTGGTACCACCGATATCAACGCTTCCTTCACAAGTTGCAGTCGGAATGCTCTCGCCGTTGCACTGACTCCGAGATAGCGGCGTCGCGTTGAGTGCATTTGAGTCTGCGGCAATCATCAACAACAGGGCTCATATATCTGTATCGGGTGGGGCATTCTGCAGATACAAAGTATCATACATACTACGTCGTGAGGGTGACAACTAGTCCGTTGACGGCTCGGCACTCTACTTCCCATCCAACTTCATTGTCAATTCTTGTTTGAACGCCTCAAACTTTTTGCCTTCATTTTCGGCCTTCTCCATCGTCTTGACAAGTTTTTCTTCCCTCGTCTGCAATCGCTGTTCGATTCCCAACACTAACAGACGAACGGACTCGATCTGAGACAGTGTGACCCCTTGTGATTGCACTGGAGGATGAACATGATGGTTTTGTTGAACCGATCGCTCGTCTTCTGACGAACCTAGTATCGTCGAGTCTGGATCTGCAAAAAATGTGTTTGACCCGCTGCCCATCTCTACCGAGTCATCCAGTATCCTTGCACTATTCGGGACTGAAGCAGGTGAGGGCGAGGGTGAGTGCGAAGGTGGCCCTTTAATGGACGCAATAGACGACACTGTTGACGAACGGCGGTGATAAATCGAGCTACGCGCTGAAAATGGGGGACATGGTGCTATATCAAGCGATGAATGCCAGTTGTCCCCTGCCAGTCGCGTAAGCTCTCGTTCAAGCAACTGGATTCGCGTCTTCGCTCTGAGAAGCCCCAATGCCAAATTCAATATTTCACTTGTAAACGTCAAATAGACGCAGACCTTTGAAGCTCCGCCATGCATCTTTCATTCTCCCTTTGTGATCCGGCAAGGATCAGTTCCAGATCTTTTCGTTCCGCATCGTAGGCTTGGAATTGTTCCGTAGTAGGTCTGATCGCTAACTGATTCTGAAGAAGTTGTATTTGGTTACGTAGCTGGATATACATACAAATAATGCCACTCGAGTTAGTGTCTGTATAGTTTCTTAAGTGCGTATTATACCTTGTCGCTCTCGCGGTCTTTGTCCAGTAGCTGTCGCCTTAAGATGTCCTCATTTGTTTCATTCCCTTCTCTGAGGAGACATAGTTCGTCTGTTGCGAGTGCAATAGATGGCCGTGAATGATGTTTCGCTGCCTGAGAGCGCCGCATTACTAGTGGGTAGTGCTGAGCGCTAAGCTACAACTTGCCTCTTGACGTGTGCAAAGCAGCGTTGGAAGCGCGTGTGGTCACGTGGTATGCAAATAAGTGGCAACAAATACTACTATGCTTAGCGAGCTATCGCAGCTACCCAGCCTGTAAACAGAGAATACAGTGGAATAACTTGAATTTATCCTGAAATCTAATCAACCACCAGTCGCGCAAACCCAACTGTCTTGGTTGCTATATTGAAATCAGTATAAACGTTTTTCATGAAGCTGTCACTCGTTGAGTAAAATAAATTAAACGCCGAGGATGATCCTCACCTATCACCTAGTAACCAGACATTACTGCCGAGTCCAAGATCCATCTGGCCAAGCGCGCCTACGCACATGGAACTTCCGGTGGCCGTTCGACCTAGATTGAAGCTTAAGGTGGTTGCAATTAGAACCTAGATGTGAAATAGCAGGACTACACTCACTTTTCAGGTGTGATCGTCCAGTCCTCACCACCCCAGTTGAAAGCTACATCGGGGACGCTATTGCATGGGAATTCGTACAACCCATTCTTCTGATCAAACAACCTACTTCCTGGCACATGGCTGTACACCTTCGTCACATCCTTTGGCGGTCCAAACATTATCGTCGTCCCGCTATCAATCACTGTTTGGAACTTTCCTACGACGTGTCGATTTCCATTAACGTTCATGTAGGCGTTGCCAATCTGCCAGAATCCAGTGGGAGAGGAGACATAATGCGTCTCAATAGGGCCAGTGAAAAAGGTGCGATCCGGTCCACCGAGAGAAAGGGCTGAGTAGTTGTTGCTAGCAAGGTAAAAGCCGAATGAAGGATGAATATCTTGTTGCTGGGTCGCAGTTTGAAAAAATGGTGCGTGACCTAGTTGCGAAATCGAAGGAAAGGCCAAGCCGAGGATTCTTAATGCTCATTTAGTGAAAGCAAAGAATCAGAAAAGCCGCAAAAGCTCACCCGTCGATAGGGTCATCCGCAAGTAGGGACGAAATGTTTGTCACAGCTGAGAAAATCTGACCTTGGGCCTGAACCCCAGCAACATTCACGGTATCTGTATATATACTGCCCTCCACTCGTGACCCATCACCATATTGAATTCTAAATACGCCAGGCTGAGGGTGCGAAGTACGAGACTTGGCGGCCTTATACTGATGTTTGGAAGGACAAGCAGAAGTATTGCATTTAGAGGACGGGACCCAAAGGTCGGAAGAGCCAGTGTCAAAGTCGATGAGGAAGGATTGATATGGGGTACCGATCGAGATGGGTCCAGCCCACTCCGTGTCCTTATTCTCGTCTGTTAAAGGCTCTGATAACCCAGTCCGACGAAGGGTGGGGCTGGGTTCGACATTTCTATAGTGGACGAGCGGTTTGATTTCCGCACCCTGAAAGTGAGAGCTAGATTCAGAACACAATATATCAAAATATGGCGGCAAACATTGGTACGTACTTCCGGGAATGCATCTCTACCAAGATTACGTTCGAGATTGATCATGTTCTGTCGGTGTTTATTTCTGGTCGTCGCGACAGAGCGGACGGCTTTGGCGTAGTCAAACACGCCATCCAGACGTGTAAAACTCTTGCGTTTGTGGAAACGAATTGTATTCACCTGGCTAGTGCGTCGCGTTCGGCCACGTGACTTTGGAGAGCCTATAGCGACCGCATTTATGACAGAAGTGATCAGGAGAATAAATATGGCACTATTCCGCATCGTAACAGGCTCAATGGGAATAAAAGGAACGGGAAGGAAGGGAAGCATTCATGTCGCCTTTATATTAATCGTGACCTTGCTTAGTCCCGCTGGATTAACGTTACGATCCTCGCCTACGTAACGTGCTGGATACTGCACCGCGGCCAGTCTTGGTTAAGCCTAAATCGGGCTCGGCCTTCACGCCAAGCAGGATTAACGTAACTCTATATCAGGGATCAGCAACTAGATAGGCGCTGATCAGACCGTTGTAAGTCCGAGCTTCATTCCCTGCTAGTCCACTTGAATGTCAAAAGTGCTTTAGCATCGATGGCGTGGATTACCTCGGAGTCCAGGTCGTCAGTGTTGATGACAACCTGTCGGCGCTGCATGAGGCTGATGGCATCATATGAACGGCGTGTCGCATAGCACGCGTATTGGATATTCATGTTCTATCCATGATGAAGTGAATACAAAATGACTCGATTAAAAAAACAGAGCTACTTTTCTGCCACACTAAAAGCGAAGCTGAGCCAATCCAACTGCATTGGCACCAACGTCGAAATAACTGTAAACGTTCTTCAAAAAACTGCAATCTTCATTTGTTAGGAAAGAATCTGGAAGCACCAAGGACGTGCCTATCTCCAAGTAAGAATACGTTAGGTCCAAATCCTGAGTCTACCCCTACGAGGGCGCCAATGCACAAGGAACTTCCTCTTTCCGCGGGGCCCACGTTAAAGCTGGTCAAGCTCGTGAGCATGTACGCCATCAAACCTAGCCATCAGGAAACAAGAATAGAAATGACCACACTCACTTTGCAGCGCTGATAAGCCAATCACGCCCACCCCAGTAGAACGCTACGCTTGGAGTATTTTCACAAGCAACCCGTTTGCGGCATGGAGTAAGCTGTTATTAGGGACGAGGCTATACACCTTTTGCACCTCTTCTGGAGGACCATGTATGAGCGTCGTTCCAGTATCGATAATTGATAAGAAGGGGCCACGTGCCAGTGGCATGCTATTAACACTGATCCTCGTATTGCCGATTATCCAGAACATATTGTTGATTGCGACAGGATGAAATTCTATAAATCCAGTAAAGAATGCTGAATTTGTTCCCCCCAAGTGAAGTTCTGAGTTAGTGGCATTGAGGGAAAAGGCGAATGAAGGCGCGATATGTTGCTGATTCGAGGCGGTCTGGAACCAAGACGTTCGATGAATACCAGGGAAAGCCATGCCCAAAGTCCTGTCGCCTTGGCGGAGGTGCCTACCCGATGAGTACAAGAGTCGTTAATGGGGACTCAAAGAACATTAGTGGTGCGAAGAACCTAACAAGGGTCGAATCTTATTGTATGATCACTTAAAGCCGTTGCGCCGTGTTCAAGGGTGCCCCCAACATCAACAGGATTGTGGATTCTTAGTCTTCCCGATACTTTCCAGACGGCCATGATCAAGGGGACTGGATGTAATGTCAGCAGAATTTGCACAAGATAGGATTTCGAGGGACGTCACCGGAAAAGTTGCCATATCTCACTACTTCACACTCGCTCTGAGGCTCGGAGGTGATGATACCATTTGGAGTCTCCAAACTTCCTCTCGTCGAGTCCGAATGCACTGCAGCGTCGCTATTGCATGCTTGCCATCATGAAGCACTTTGTCGGCAGTAAAGGGCGCCCGAACATGGTGCAGAGTGCGATAGTATTGTGAAGAACTTCATTTGCGCCCGATGCATCAGTTTCAAGGAGAGTCTATGCCGCCGTTCCCAGAAACATTGCGTTTCAAGCATGATGATCTGGGCAGGATAAGTCGAAAGTTGAGTAACGTAATCGTGGGTTGCAATGAACCCGGACGTACGAAGGTGATTCAGCGATTGTACCAACGTAGCAGGCTGTAATATGAGCTATCATAGCTCGAGTATCATACAGTGAACGCTTCGCTAGCTAACGCTTTTCAGAGCTGGTGAACAAAAATCTACATATGTGAATCTATTTTTGGCACCAGCTTGGGCGTCTCACCACCATGCATGTCGTCGACAACGACACCGTATGTCCATACCGGTACCTCACCAAGCCATATATTTACACATTTTCAGTTTCTGAAGCAACTGGCGTCGCTGTTCGAGGCCACTCAAGGCTCAGTATGGCTCACTCACAAACGCTGTACGTCTGTCCACTTCATCAGTCACTGTATGCTAAGATCTTTCATTGATAAAAGTTTTTGTGCCCTAGTGCTGCACGATGGTGATGACGTTTTGGTGAAACACGAAGACGATGGAGCGGAGGATACGCGCGAGTACCCATGTCTCGTGCGTGTAACGGATGGAAAAAAGGCAAAGATCTCCACAAAGGTACACGTCTCTATGCCAACACCTCTGACGGCCTTACACTTACGGACCTTTCCTCACCTGAAAAGATCATATCCAGTGATCTAGGAAAGTTTCACGCCGCATATGGTGCCTTGCTCAAATCATCCATGTCGAGCTTGCGCAAACGAGATAAGAAGAGGGAGAAATTGCGCTCAGAACAGGCTATCCGTAGGAAGAAGAAGATGACGGAACCGGTGGTCATAGATGGTCCAAAAAGAGGAGCTAGTAGACGGAAACGCCAGCGCCAGATCAAGGCTGCATTGAAGCAACAACAATCGCAGCAGAAGCTCAAAGAGAGAGAGGAAGCGAGGCATAAACCTGCTCATATCT
The DNA here is from genome assembly GCA_000827485.1 of Amanita muscaria Koide BX008. NCBI lineage: Eukaryota > Fungi > Basidiomycota > Agaricomycetes > Agaricales > Amanitaceae > Amanita > Amanita muscaria. Next base: position 106,851 of record KN818222.1, read on the forward strand.
CGTAGCTTCATAACGCACTAGAATCGGATCGCTGTTACACTTTGCATATGTAAATCCATTCAGTATTAAAAACGCAGAGCGTCTATCTATATGATGGTATCAAGAACAGTGCCCAGAATACAATCGTTTCATCAGTCAGCAACGGATGATACGTCAAAAGAGATATAAGCCAAAACCAATGAACCAAAATGGAAGTAGTGATGCTTGATGTACAAAGTGTTGAAAAGAAAACGAGTCGGAAGAACCAACGTCGTCAAAGTAGGTCAGGACCATGGGTTGGCATCGAACCCTGGTGACAGCGGCGTGCGCTTCTTCCCTTTCTCCTTGTTCAAACTTGGCCCGTTCTCTATAGCAAACGACAGTGACCATGGATCGGAAGTAGACGCCATCCCCCGCGATCCTATCGTAATAGAGCCGTCGTCGCCGCCAAAAGACAGCCCAGAACTAGATGCCACCGAGAACGTCGATGCAAGTGATGACACAGCCGGTGGTGTACTGTGGTCAGATAACGATGTTGATGAGTGTGAAGGCAACGTGGGCTTGTCCGTTTCATCGAGTGATATCTCGGTCATTGACGTCGACGGTAGGTAAACAGCAGATGAGGATCTGAAAGAAGACAACGAAGGTGTCTTGCTTTCCCATTCGGACTTGCCGTTAACAGCGTTGGACAGTCTAGCGGGTGACGGTTTATGCCTATTGGGCAGTGAACCATGCAAAGCTGGCCGAGCTTGCGGTTCAGAACTAACTTCTGCTGCTTGAAAGTCCGCGAAATCGTCCTCGGATTGTCCACCTTGACTATTTCCACCGCCATTCGCCTGCACCGTGGCTGATCGGTCGAACAACGAAGCCAATCTGTTCTCAACAACTGACTTTGACGACTCAGCGGCGTTCGTCTTCAACTGCTTGTCTAGTGAGTTTGCTGGAAGCGGCATAGACACCGTACGTTGCGTTGGTACATGAGGAGGTATGTTTGGTATACCCTGAGTCGTAAGGATTCCATCCTTCAAGTTGGCACCTTCATCCTTAGAACTATCGACAAGCTGTTTGATGGCGTTAAGATCAAAACCTGCGTGAATAGGGAGCTTGGAATCCAGCTCCTTGGGAGTGCCGGCTCTGCTTGGAGGGTGGGAGTCCATCGCACCCCCCTCGCTAGCTGCAGCAGTTTGGTCTAGGCGTGGGGGCAGATCTTCATCTGCCTCTGACGATCTCTCCTTGGCTGGAGCGCTGCTTGAAGAGTCCCTCCGCTGATTACTGGCAGCTGAAGGTGGCCGTGACACCTGCTGCACGTCAGGCTTCGATTTCTTCCCACTAAAGAACCATCCTTTCTTCTTCTGGGTTTCTTCTTCCTTGACCACGATACGTTCGCCTTCAAAGTCAGGTTGCTAGAGATAAGCCAGTCAGTATCAAAGAACGCAAGTCGATTGCAAGAAAAAACCCACTTCTGGCTCATCAAAGTAGTCAGCAGACACGGGAAAACCAAGCTGGTCCAATATGAGCGGCATGAACGTGCGATAGCTCATGTGGCCTGCAATCTTATCCGTCACATCGATGTTTTCCATCCCAGGCACGTTATTGACAGGGCGCAGTCCAGCAACGGTTCCAACGCCACCACTGGTAGCACGGAAAAGGTAATTCAGAACCCAATCGTTCCTCGCATAGCAGTTCACGAATCTGCCTGACACTATGGACCTGGCGTCACACCAGGTAGTTGTAGACGCAGACAAGGTGGTGCCCAACAGAAATACATCCTGCACGACACCAAAGGCTTTCTTCTTGGCAAGCTCGAGCAACGCATAAAAGATGACGCGAGAACCAAGTGAGAAGCCAATCAGTGTGACGGGACGCACTCCCAAATGCCTCTGGATCAGGACGTCCGCCAAGACAAGCCCAGCTTTCTTCGCTCGATCCAGAGCATTATTCCATGGGTTGTCAATCAGATAGCCCAACTTGGTAAGAACTATGCCAGAATTTGCGTAAGAGCCGCTTAAAAGGAGATGAATCAAGGATACTTACTAACAGGCCATTGAAGGGCAGACATGAGCGCCGTCATGACTGTCGCTTGCAGTACAGTCATGCTAACCTGTGAGAGCACCTCACCCGTCAAGATCTTCAACGCACTACCCGTCTCTTGGATCATCTCAGGTTCCCAAACAACACTGAACACATCCCCGACGACGGGATCCAATACAGTAAAGGGCAACCGTACGTCGTCTAATTTCCCATTCATGAACCTAGACAGCGTCTCCAAAGATTAGCATCAGGCCCAAACGGGGGTTAATAAAGAAGGCTATTCACCCTGGCACAGTAAGTATGCAGCTGACCCGCTTGTTGTTGTAAAGTGGCAATACATTGAACGTTCTCACTAGCTGAGTACGTTTTGCCATGCCTCTTGCAGCAATACCGGAACCGGTCAACACTCCTCCCGTTGTGATGACGGCGGCACCACCAGCACCCGCTAGGAAGCCTGTTGTGCCGGTAATCCCAATTGTAGTGAAAGCAGCGCCCAAGCCTGCTCCGATAACAGGAGCAAGCAAACCAGCGGACAGACCGATGACGAGGCCGCCACCTAGAAAGCCCATAAGAAACATATCTGAGACACGTAATAGGCGTAAAAACCAACCTAATGTAGCCAAACCAAGCATCATGTACCGTTTCTTCTTCTGCTTCTTCTGGTGCTCAGTTACGAGTTCCTTATGTTCGAGAGTCTCGACGTTCTCCTGGATCTCCAGCGCTTCAGTTACCCGGCATTCAAATCTGGTAACGTCCAACCATCCGAGGCCCAACTTGTTTGCCACGCTTTCGAGTAGAACACGAGATCGTGCGTCGTACACACTGTCTGCGATGAGAACGAGGAACAAATCGCAAAGGACAGTCCACCGTATATCAAGGGTGACATCCTTGTCTGCAGCTGAGAGTGTCGTCGTGATTCCCGGCATACTTGCCGTTGTTTCAGTGAGCACTCTCGCTGTCGTCCGCTGAGGCTTTTGATCTGGTGCTTTGTCGTCAACAGTGACGGGTTCGACAACCAGAGTTTCATCCGAGACGGACTGTGCTGTCGTCCGCTGAGGCTTTTGATCTGGTGCTTTGTCGTCAACGGTGACGGGTTCGACAACCAGAGTTTCATCCGAGATGGACTGTCCGTCCGTCTCGTCAGTGTGTTGAGTCGACTGTTCCTCTTTTTCTGCTTCTTTGGCCAGCCGTTCTTGTTCCAGCCTGCGTGCCTCTTCAGGATCATATTCAGGATTCGCGACGGTGTGCGTAGTCATCAAATATGGAGCCAGATCCATGGCCTGCACTCCATGCGCAGCAAGACTGTCAATCATCTTCTGCTCTAGACCAAAATAAGTACGCCACCACCGCACTCAAAGAGGAGAGAGTTTACCTTCTGTCGCAAGCTCCATATGATAATAAAGACGTCCCATGATTTTTAACCCCCACAAATCCAAATTCGTCTTGGCAGCCTTAAGCTCCTTCCTACCGGTTGCCATCAGACTATCTGACATCTCTCTGACCGTGAGCGCACACAGACCCACGTATGCAATCCGCTGCGCTTCAGTGAGAAGGTTCTTCGTCGTCTGCATCTGACCGAGAGGAGTCATAGCTTTATCCTCGTCAAAGAGATACTTGGTGCGCAAATGCACCTCATCCGAGTCGTCTTCTTCAATCCCTCGAAGTCTGGTGTACTCGCTCTCGTTCTGCTCTGCCTTTTCTCGCCATTCTTGACCGATTTCATCAAAATCAATCAAATTTCCAGTCGCGTTGGCAGCGGTACGTTTAGTCTCGTTGGAAGGAGTCACGTAGTGGAATTTCTTCCTATCTTCTTCGTCGAGCCCATTGGCAAAGTCGTCCTCCCGAATGACTGGCATGTCCTGCCATCCTTCATCGTCGTCATCTTCGAATATGTTCTTGTGAGGGGTTGCGGAGGTAGGCATGTCCTGATCCGACTCGCATGTGTCAGCACGATTTCGGATCGTAGTAGTTTGTCATAAACCTTTGGTACAAACACAGGTATATTACGGTACTTTACGCTTGCCTCCTACTCCTCCTCCTCCTCCTCCTCCTGCTCATCTAATGGAACTATGCGTATATTAAACGCTGATTATCACGAATAGTAATCACAATGAACTCACGGTAATCATATATCAAGCGCTTCTCTAGAACATTACCAGTGGGCCCAGTAAAGTGGATATGCCTGGTATACCTCCTCTCACCATCTATTTCTTCCACACCCCATACCTACGTTCAAGTCGGTGTTCAAACTTGACAGGACGAATCATAACATAGAGACGTACTTGATGCGCAATCCAAGTAGTTCCACTCTTAGGAGTATTACTTTCCGTTCGAGTTTGAACAAATCCATGTTCATAGGTATCCTTCGTCCATCCTTTAGTCAAGAATTCTTCCTCTATTTCTTCAGCTTTGGCTCTTCTGGTCCTGCCAACCACAGGGCCAAAGATGTAATCCTCTGTTTCCCTGAATTTCCAATATAAAATCCTGCGCTCAGTTGTTCCGGCAATTCCACCAGTGAAGGATTGAGCTATGTCGATATGCTCCACGCCATCGTCGTCCTTGTAGTGCTTAATGTCAAGGTAGACGGTGGCATACCAGATCGCCGTGCGGAGAACGTATCCGATACCCTGCTCTTGTAATATCTCATCGACGCTGTCGCTCAACGTCTTGTTCTATTGCATGTGTCAGGGCGATTTTAACAGAAGAAATAGAGGTTCGGAGTTACCAATACGAATTTACCAGTCAGGTCCAAGATGGTGAAATCGGGGGGAACAGCCATTGCGCGGGGATGATGAGTATGATATGTTGTATGATGGGAATTATGTGCCAGATTTATCAATCAGGTTGGGGCGCTCGCCTTGGCTGCCCCCACGCTCCAAACGGAGCCGAATAGGACTAGGATTCAAGACAATGTTTCTAATCTTTGGGACATGCTATGGCATTGTAAATTTACCAAAGAGGGCGTGTCTGGGTTACAGGGAATAAGCTGAGTATATGATGGAAGCGACGTGCTCATGTTGGCGAGCAGTGACGAAAATGAGCAGAGCGAGTCCATCAGGCCCAAATTTGGTTACTAACGACCGTCGACCATCTGAAAATCATGTTCACAGATTTCTTGCAGATTCTCGAGGCAGGACTATATCCGATACCATGGACGCACTGTTTCCGGTTGTATTGATCCAAGTAGGGGGTTTATCGCATTTTGCTATAACCGTTTATTTTGCTCCAATCTCCGAGCAAAGTTGGTTCATTTGCAGGGAATCATCGATTTATGGCCATGAATTTCCTTTTTTGACCAATTACACGTTCCAATATATCAGTCTCTTTGCTCTCTCATTCAGTGGTAGGCGCTGCAGAACGTACTTGAGTTTGTCAGTTCACCGTTTCTCTCCGAGTCCACATCGACACCCATGGCCCATGGGCTCGAAAGGCCGGAGTGACTCAAGCGCAAGTAATTCAATCCTTGACGTTTTCATAAGTCCGAGTCGGTCGTTGACTCGTTTAGAAAGAGAACTTGTCTCTCGAGTCTCAGGCCGTTTTAATCTTTTGCACCTAAGTAGTCAATGCTGACAGCCTGACACACAGTCAATTTCGTAGACCTTTACCATTTGATGAGGTCAATAGCGTCTCTCCTTAGGCTTTCGGATAGGCTAGAATGTATCGCAGGCGTGGGAACATTTCAATGTGGCAGATGTAGATGTTGAACGCGGTGAAAACTTGAACGTTTGAACATTTGAACGTTGGATTTTGTCGAACTTGAAGAACTGTACTCAGCTGAAAGTGGTCTAGGCCGGGGCTTTGACTGAAAAATCCTAAAAGCCGGTTCAGGCCCTGGCAAAGGCCCGGCTCGGCCGGCTTGGGGGCAAAAGCCGGGCCAGGCAAAACACTAAATTCCTGCCCTTACGTACATCAGAGCCTGCGACGAGTCACGACAACCCAGAAGTCCTGATATCATGGTGCCAGAGTCGTCCATGCTGGCGTGACGTGAACATACAGTTCACGAGAGCAAGATGGCCAAGTTCACAGTGCAACCCGTAAATGAATCAACGAATTCCAAACAGTAAGACCATTTCTTCTTGTGAACCAAGCGTAATATTGACAACACTGGCAAAATTAGAGATCACTGCAGTCGTCATATACTAGGTGGAAACTCCACAACGCGAATTGTAAGGTAGTACGACCTCCAATCCAGGATTCCCAATCCCACGATTCTAGCCGAGTACAATGACTTCCAAAACTCTATCATTCTCGAATAACATTCGCAAGTTGATGCCATGGCCTATTCGTTATACCAGGCAATGAAAATCTGAATACAAGTCAGTGAGCCGTGGTGCAGAAGTAAACGGAACACCCTCCAGGTGGAGACGTACATGGAGAAAATCCGTCAAAGAGATGCAGCGCCAAGATTCGACCATGAACCTGCAATGATTTCCGTTTCCTCCTACCTAGACGCATACATTCCTATAGCTCCACAAGCTCCGGCCCAGGTTTGCCATCCATCGTCACATTCAAGCCGTGAACGTACGCATCTTGGAGGTGTGGCGATGACAAGGGCCTGCCATGATTAACAGTCAATGTACAATGTAAGAGTGGCGCGCATTGCTACCTTGATATGAACGAAAGGTTCGGGAAGACATAATGTGAAGTGTTGGGAGAGAATTTCTGGCAGTACGGATTGGATTGGATATCATGATTTGTTGACTGTCTGCAAATAGATCATTGAAGGAAGAACAAAGGACACATATCAGCATCGGCACCATTTTGAACTAACTTATCCGTGCTAAAAGTCGATGAAGTGCGTGGCACGGGGCCCCAGTGTCCCCGTGATGGAAGTCGTCTTGCCAACCGGTTGCAATAACAAACAGCGCTTGTGAGTCCACATGCGGACCCGCAGGGCAAGCAGGAAGGATTTCTTTGACAAGTTGGATGCTATGATATATTCGGCCAGTAGGTGCAGATGATGAGTTCTTGGCTCCTTGGCTTACCCATACCATCTTCACGCTCCCTGTATCATCCCTTGAATCGTGCATGGCACCAGGATACCGCAACCCATTCTCCTTAGCAACCTTCAACAGAGCATTGTCCTCGACTTCAAGTCTTAAGATGAAACGTCGACAGGAGTCGTCTTTCGAAAGACAGTATCATTGGTCCAGGCGCACCCGGAGAAGAAGATTCGGAACAACAGTTCTCCAGCCAACTCGGCAAGGTTCGGGCAAAACGGAGCTGTTTCCGTTTCGTCACCATTCGTCAATTGTGATGATCCATGGTGAATATATTTTGACTCCCAAAAAATCGATCCGACCTAACATTAGATTCTCAAGTTCCAGATGCCGAAGTCCGCAGTGCGATCTTTTGACGAGATTGATGAGTCCAGGATGGTATCACAGGTCTGTATCTCAACGTCGAGAATAGTCTTCTTAAATTTGGTGCCAGGACATATTTGCAATATCCGGCAGTTTTAGACGGAGCTGTGCGTGGAGAGATTCTAAAAGAGGCGCATCACCACGATCAGGCCATGAACTGAGAGGAACATCTGGAACGGTTCCAATCGTCTCCCACCCGGACGCATACATTCAGTTGCCAGAGCGCCACAAGCCTGAACGAGTTCACCGGTTCGAGATACACTGCAGGTCGCAGTAGAAGTATATCGTCAACGGATAATTTCTCTATGAATGTATTCGACAATCGACTCTTATTCTGAATCTTTGCAGAGACCGTCAGCGAAAAACCCCGCCCAGAGTTGAGGTGCAGTGCGGCCATGAGGAGAGCGCGCCATAGTGAACAGACTAACAGTAGATTGCTAGCTTGAGATTTGATACATTGATACTTTCGACCGCTTTCGACATGATTACTAGAGGAAGCAAAATACGAAGATTTGTGATTTGTGATTTCGGGCTATAGAGAGTGGATACAACTTGTTTGTCCTTATGAGCTACGTTTGAAATTTGAAACTCGGAAAGTAAGTATAGTACCGGTACCATCAGAACTGGTTATCCTGATCAGGAAGAGAAGTCCTACCGTAAGAAGTTGCACCACTGTTTCGGTGCTTAGTGTGATAATCAACATTGATACATGCGTTATAGGAGGCTAGAAGGGAAGCTTCCTTATTCACTTTGCTCTGTAAGTCCTCCGATCGGTTAAGTATTGGCTTGGCATGGAAAATCAGTAATTACAGCAGCACGTGTGATGCATCTGAGCTTCAATCACCACGCAGTAGTGAGCTTGCGCTTAGATACGTAACTGTTCGTATTAGTAGAGCCTTGTACTTCCAAACACTTAAGCGTGCCCGTCTTGCGCGGCGTCGCAGGGCGTCGCTAATGGCAGTGGCGCCTTTCACGCGTAGTACCAGGCACAAGTGCGACTAAATGTATTACTTGTGCCATCTCAACATCAGAATAGTCCCGGCTAACAAGAAGCACTTGGCGCTTATGAGTGTGGTGCCTGTAAGTTGACCAATAGGTCACATGATCCGATGGCCGGAAGACCCGTAAGTTAACCGTGTAGGAGTGGATAAAGAAGTAAGCAGTTTTACTGACGAGATGATCGGTGTGAATTAATTGAATTTGGCGTTATCTCACATGATACATGATATGAATGAAGATACCTACCATCCTAATATGAAGTAGTTCTGTGAATGAGTGAAAACTGGCAAAGTTGCTCCATACATACCTCATGGTTATACAGAGTCCCATGCGGCAGACAATTAGATACAATTTGGAGTGGGACGGGAGGTATTACATGACTTGCCAGGCACAGCCGCATCGCCGGAGATACTTCCTGTCCGACTCCCCAAGTTTCTTGTTCGACTCTCGCTAGCTATACCATCCTGAACACAGATACTATTGAGGACCGACCGCAGCTCCGGGCTAGTGCAGAATGTCCGGTGGAAAATAGTAGTGCAAACACGAGGTCCTGGGGGCAGTGCCGGTCAGTGCCGGCTGATTCCACGCAGTCGTGTCATGACAACCCTGAGTGCCCCCATATTTAACCAGGTGAGCTCAAGTCACGCCCCCTTTCTTATCACCATTGTAGCACAGATCCTTACAGGTGCAACATTGCCGGTGATTTCACGACGAAATCATCCCTTGGTTTAACTACAGTAAGCTGCGATAACTTGTTGGCAAAAAGACTAGTCTTTTTTTTTCTGACGAATTTTTTTTTCCAACCCAATGAACAGCTCTTTTGGGGCACTGCCTTGCTGGTCAAGACACCGTCCTCCTAATCTACCTGTTTCTCGCTGTGCGAACAGACAACAAACATCCAACCGACAGAAAGCATAAAATTTAAATCCAATAAATATGGCGTCTCCATCCATCTTGGCGGCCTCCCGAACGGCGACGTTTACCAGCTTGAAATCGGCTGCTTCAACAAAGTTGATCCTCAAACGAGCTTCACGACCAACGCCATTACCGCTCTCTCCCAGCCCGTTCCCGTTCACCGCAAGCTTCAACATCAAGGTCTCGGCATCCGTGCTGTCTCCCCATGTTCACTTCCCTCCTTCACCCTTGTTGTACTCTACCCTTTCCGCGGCTTCGTTCGACCTTTCGTCTTCTTTATCCCCTTCATTACCGGCTTCAGCGAACGTGTTGGAACCACCTGTATCAGCGGAACCAACTATGCTGTCTCCTGCATTCGCCCCGGTGGGGTTCAAGCTCTTAGACCCTCCGAAATCGAAGCGGAAAACAGCTATACATTTCCAAGACCCTCGATCCCCTCGTCCGGTTCTAATGGCGAGTCTTAATGCCGCCGCCTTGACCCTCGGAACTGAACCGACGACGGAACTGGGTAAAGCTCTGATGGCATACCCTCGTTCGCCTTACCCTTCTGCCCCGTTATCTCCCGAGCGTACTGGTGCCATGTTCAGTGATGACGCCCAGCAACAACCCCGCGCGAGCCTCAAACGTCGCCATACGGCTGACAATGCTATTCTTACCACTCGTAACGGGGGTAGTAACACAGCCAGCGCTGTCACTTTCCAATTAACATCATCACGACGTCTCGCGCCTCCTCACCTCGACTTATCCGCTGCCATGGTTGAGCCTTCTAGCAACAGCCTGTCTCCCGTTCGAGAATTCGAGATCGATCTCACGGAGAATGGTGTCGATGATGCTTCACCCGAAAGCGCAGGTCTGAGTGACGCCTTTTGGGAGTCTGTCTCGCTCGAAGACGGGGCACTAGCTTCAGCAGCAGCAGCAGAAGGATCAGGCGCCGGATTTCCGGAATCCGTCACAGGGTCTCAAGCTTCTGATACCGAAGACGCAGCATCGTTTTTGAATGTGCATGATCATGAACATGCGCTTGTACCTCGATCACCTGTGCCCTCACCTATGCCCCCACCAGCATTGCTATTCGGAGACAGCGATGGGGCCTTGTGGTCCCCTGGGATACCACGAGAGCAGGATCAAGCTCGTTTCACTCAGAGGGGCTTCTTGGGCATCAAGAGGAGTACGTTCGCCGCTCCCTCTCCCAAGGACCCTCTTGCTAGGTTTCCGACATTTGCATTGGCGCTTCAAAGGGTACCTGTAACAAGTTCGATGGATGAGATCAAACCGCCGCCAAGAGCTCATTTGGTGTGATTTACGCTGTTTCGTGAGCGGGAGTATGGTTGTTGGGGCTGGGTTGTTTCTGTGATGGTAGAGAACTATGGTGATTAGTTTAGGATGTTGTGGTTGTAGTGCTCCACACTATCAGTTGATCTGATGTGTTAGAGTAATTTGGTGTGAACAAGTGCAGTGGTGGTGATGATACGGGTGATCTTATCAGATGAGGTCACCAAGTGTTTAGCGAACGCTGGCCTTTAAAAACGCTCGCTCCACTAGACTCCACTTTGCAACTGATTTGGGTTCCATATAAAGTGAGTGCGCCATCATATCCGTTGCCTCGACATACAACTCATTGTAAAGTCATGATTATTATGTTTTCGACGTGGTGACCATGTCTTGAACCCACTGCTCTTCTCACTCAGGAGACGACGGGCGCCAACCACGCGTAAAAAAGAAGAAAAAAAAACCTTAATTTTTTTTCTACATTGCGTGTCTCTTTACATGGCTCGGGCGCCTCGTCCCATACTCAAAACAACGCCAGAACAACTCTCAGATCCAGACCAGACCTCGCTGCCTTTTGCGTCATGTTCCCAATCCCAACTACTCCAACACCACGCGCTTCACGTCCATTTCCCACCCACACCTCATCTGGCACGTATGGAAATCACACATTCGCCAAACACATACGACAGAGCGCCGATCGTCGTAGTCCCTAATGACTGTGCGATGCCTGATAGGGGATGTAGATCCTACGGTGACGGCGATCGAAAGTCGCAGTCGAAGCACCGGAAAAGGTCTCAGTGCACAGGGACACCAGGTACAGGTACGCCCGCCGGTACCGATACACTTGATCGCCATCAACGCACGTCGATGAAGCATATCGAAAGTTATTTCCATCCTCGAGCTTTCGAAGCTTCTTCTTCTCCTCCCCATAGCAACAACAACACTAGCACAGACAGGGAAGAAACAGAATCCGAAGACGCAGACACAAATCAGTCTCTTTTTGCGGCATTGTCTCCTTCCCTGATCATGACCACAGCCTCATGGACGCCACCTCTCACGCGGTCTTCCTCTCCCTCGTTATCATCGTCTTCTTTTGCTTCCTCTCCTGATGAGGCTTCTTCACTCATACCTGTGCCTGTCTATTCGCAATCACAGCTCCAGGCACAACAGTCAAAATCCAGTGATGGAGCAGACGCCGAGGAAACGGCATTTATGTCACCCGCGGCGGCCGCTCCTAGTACACCTCTCAACGCGCTCGCGTTGACACTTCTTCCCTACCTCCCTCCCTCATCATCTCCATCACCAAAATCGTCAAAGAAGAAGAAAGGTGCTGCTTCGTCCTCGTCCTCCGTGGGAGAGAACAACAGTGGAAAAAGAAGCAGGGATCTAGACTGCCTCACCGCGTATACAAGATGGAGCAGTCCATTTAGCGATCCTGCTTCGGACGGCTGTTTGGGTGGGTTCTAAGGCACATCATTCTTTTTACGAATCATGAAGTTTTTCGACGATGATTTCTCCGTTGCTTTTTATTTAACCATTATACTCGCTTCCTTTTTTCTTTCACCTTTGCTTTGGTTATGTTATCTGCCATCTGCTATCTGCGGACTTTGAGAAACTTCGTGCTTCAATAATGTCCGAACTTTTATGCACCTGCCCTTTTTTTTTTTTTTTTTTTGGCTTGCTTACTGATACAGTTCGATGGTCGATGGCAAATACCCTCTTTCAAAAGTTACGACACTATCTCTAATCAGCTGGTCTGCGTACAAATAAAAATGTAGTCTTTATCGTCCCATGTAAAAGTGGTGTAGAAAAAAATGAATAAGTATTGATTGATAGGAGTCGAGACTTGTCGGCGTTCATGGGAATTGGGATATATACTGTAGTCCCTGCAATCAACCTTGCGTACAAAATAAAGTATCAGCACGTCAACAAACACCCCCCAATCTCGCGCGTTTCTCGATTTGGTTTACAGCTTCTCGTAATTTCCGGATCTTTTCCTCTTGCATCTTCACTTTCCGTTCATTCTTTGCCCACCGACTCAACTCTGGTTAACGAGGCACATAGTCAACAAGACAGCAACAATGAGCACGAAAAAAATTCCGGATCTTACCCAAGAACCGCTCTCCGACCCACAACCGAAGTTGTGCATTCCCTACGTCATCGCCTCCCCATGACAACGAATCATCAGGTTGTTGCTCCTTCCGTGATAGCTTCGGTGATGGCACACAGTTCTCCGCATCATCAACTTCGTTGATCTTTCGTTTGCTCCCCGCTTTGATTGTGGCTCCTTGTGACTCTGTGCGCCGGTCACTCTCTTTCCGAACGATATTGACTTTATCAGAAGAGGAAAGTGGTAGTTTGCTTGGTGTGTGGTTTGTCTTCTGCGGACGTGGTTGGGCACCCAAGCCGCCAGCCAGCTGCTCGCAGGTAAGCAACATGTTTTCAGCGTGATCCCGAGATGTATGGAGGTAATGCGATGAGATGAGGCCGACGACAAGTGCTCGAAGGTGGTTATCTTGCGCGGCGGAGGTCAATTCCAGAGCTGTTCGTAGATGTCCTCTATTGTAAATACAGTCAGAAACGATGCTCTGGTCTTGCAAATAGAATGAACCGTACTTGGATCTCAGTATTTCTCCTGAGAGGCACGACCTTATTACTTCGCCAACGGCTTTCAGCGTCCCCCCTAATCCGTCACATTCTTGAGCTATCGCCTCTCCTTCAGCTGTGAGCTCCTCTATTTCCGCATTCGTCCCATGATCTTGGTCTTCACCCCTTGCTCGTTGTCGTGCTAAACCAATTCGGAGCCATATTTCTCCAGCCCTAGCTGACGTATATACCCACGTGTCTTCAGGATACTGTTCCTCTTCGTCGATGTCCAATGACCGCAATTGGCGCTTCTTCTTTGGAGATACACTCCGTTTCCTTGGCGATAGACTCAGGCTTCGTAAACCTGACCCCTTTGTTGGTGATGCTGTTCGCTTCCTTGGCGTTCTTGGCGTCCTTGAGCAAGCGTCTTCAAGGTCGTTGGACTGGTCATCTTGCTCTCCTCGAGGCTGGCTTAGGTGAGCTGCGACACGATAGCAATCGAGTGCACGCTCCGTCTGGCCAAGGGAATGGGCTAGGTGCGCATGATGTAGCGTAATCCTAGCCGCATACATGGGGAACAATGAAGTACTTCGTGTATGCGCAATCAAAGTGTCCAGATACTAGAAGTTCGTAAACGGTCAGTTCCATAACGACCCTATGGTTCAACGGAATACGCACCCGTTCAGCCTCGTCAAATTCGCTTCTGCATATTGAGTGCTATACATTTGTGTAAGTTTCAGATCCTCCGTGTTAGGATTGCCATGCGTACCCCTGCAAGCTCGCTTAGCATGTCAGCCTTCATTTTGTGCATTCTCCCATATACGTCTACTGCGTCATGGTGAGATGCCCAGATTGGCACTGTCATGCAGATTTAATATACGAATTAGCAAGGAGAAAGAGGACACATCTTACAAGCTATCTCCTTCTGAAGTTCACGTTCTGTAATGGTCAAGCCTTCCACCGCAAACACTTTCCGTTTTGGTTTCCGGCCAACTGGGTTTCGCTTTGATACGCTGCTGACGAGGAAGGCAAGAAGGTATAGCACCCGAGGGTGACTCATTTGGACGTAAAGAGGTTGACTTCCTGGCAAAGGGAACTTGGATGATGCCCATTAGTGACCGTGCTAACAAATGGCATGGTATATGCGCCTACTTCTATAATGCCAGTAGTTCCCAACTTGTTGATAGATCCTTGATCAAGTAGTTCATGCAGCTTTGTTAATCTTGATGTTGTACTCGATACGTCTCCTGCATAAGTGTAATACACGACACCCATAATGAGTAGGTGTAACCGCAGGCAGAGATCTGCTGCGGATTCTTCGGTCTCCAAAGGTAGACCTTCAGAGCTGATGTTCATTTGAAGTGAGTCCTCGGCCTCTCCGAGTGCAGGACCAACGTCTTGCAATAGACCTTCCCGAAGGAGCACGCGCAACCGTATTACTTGAGCTAAGCGCATAACACTATCATGTCCGTTGTTTGCGGCTTGTGCTTGAAAGCTCTGGATAGCGTCAAGTAATCTGGTGGAGCTTTCATTTTCGCTGTATGTTATTACGGCAAGGTGGGCGGCGTAGAGCAAGTGAGGAGGGTCGGAAGGGACCAGTGAGTTGAGCAGCCGACGAACGGTGTGTGTTGCGTACTTGGAATTGTCTTGATATTCGTGAGCCATCCTGGCTGAAAGGAACGAAAGGTGTGGTTTATAGAAACGAAGAGACGGATGCTAGTACAAGCTCAGTAGAGTGGCGCGTTCCTCGTAAGCTGAACATACCTTCTGGGCTATTAGAAGCTGCGACAGTTACATTAATCAAAGTTTTAAAAAGACAATCTTCCCTTACTTACCGCTTTGGCTACGGCCTTCTCAATTTCGTTCACTACTGTTGGCTCTTGCACTCCGTGCACAATCCCTAGTTCTGCGAGAGCAGTCCAAGCACGACATTCCATACCCCCATCCAAGTCTGGAAGGCTCAGCAGTTTCTTCACGGCAGCTGACGCAAGTTCCAATGATAATTGATGGCGCAAATGGGTTGGAGGGTGGAGAAGAAGAGAAGGCAGAACAAGAAGCAAGTTTGCAGGTGGAATTGGTGCCAGATTCTGCGCATCCAGCGCGTTTCCTTCAATGCTAATCGGCATCGTGTCTACTCGCTGGCGTTTGAGTGGCCTTGGGTTACCGTCGGCAGTGCTCGTCAGCATTGTCTTGGTGGACATGATCGCGTTGTGTGACGTGACGCTCGTGACAGGTCGCGTTTGAGCACTCTATATAAGTTCGCGTTTTCTCCGATGATAACAAGGAACCATGAAGGACAGTATAACGTGTCATTGTCAATGTATGGTCTTGCGCTGCCAGTGCGCCCTGGGATGGTTTATCAGATTCAAGACATGGAGTGGATGTAAAGCTCGTGATCAGTGCTTATTACATCAGTAAAACGCGCGGCTCAGCTTTTGCCGCTTTTCCCGCTCATGTGAGCGGTCTGAGTGGCAAAAGCTGTCTGAGTTCATAGCGCTTTTCTGAGCAGCCCCTCCGCTCAGTAGCGCGAGGTACATTGCTTGGAGAGCGGTTACAACTGCTTTGAGAGTGGTCTCACCACTCAGGAAAGCCATTTTGTCGCTCAGGAAAGCCATTCAGTCACTCTTAATATACCACACAAATGATTTATTGTTTGTATTAATTACTTATACGACAGAGGCTGAGGCAGTAGTCCAGTCCAAGAAAGCAACTGAAAGGCAAGAGGAGTGAAAACGAGTGGCATAAACACTACGACTTGCGCTCTTCACTTCTGGTGGGCTAGGATGTGCTCGTGTCAATGCTACATCATAGGCAATCATGAAAAAAGGTAAAACACTCACTATATGCGCTGTTCAGATACCGCCATGCTGCATGCAATCATGAAACAGAAGTAAAACATATGCGCATAGTCACGCACCTGGGCAGAAGAAAGGCTCTTGTAGTAGGCTTTTGTAAGGAGGCACGTCGACCGTTAGATGACGGAACAATATCAAGTATTCGAGAAGATCTATACATTAATTAGATGTGTTTGATACATGCGTGTTTAAGACGTACGTTGATGAGCATAAGAGTTACTTTGTGAACTGAGGCTGAAACTTGGTGTAATTGGCAGGTTCGTAAGGCTGCAAAACAGGCACTATATGCGTGTTAATTGTGATCACAATCTTTTTTATCCTGGATTAACGCGGACAACAGGGCTATAGACCTTGAATGCAATTGAGACAGATAAAAGCGAGTTAAAAAACATGCACTCACCCACAACGCCTGGTCGTCTAAATATTAAACGGGCCTGCCCAACAAGACAAACGTTGTCCAACCACTTATCCTCCTCGTTTCCCGACTGTCAATGTGATAGAAATAACACCCACGGCCTCAGCGAGAAGCTTAACCGAACACGAGCAGTCAGGTAAACCCGAGGGCAGGATATGTGGGGAAGAAGAAAGAAGAGGGCGGCA
>KN818222.1:129494-152703 GCA_000827485.1 Amanita muscaria Koide BX008
TACTATACATGAATTTCAGTAGTAAAAGCCAAATATCAATATCAGATTCATTGTGCATATCGTGGGCCCCAGAATATTCATCGCTATTGTTCCCATCCCGACTCGTCAGCGAAAATTACCTTGAGACTAACGCCCAGACGGTCGATTTCTTCCATGAGTTGGTCGATTTCAGTATCGTCTGTGTTGCGGGCCTTGCCGCAGTAGAGGACGACAGATTTGAATGGCGTTGGTTTAGCTCGCCGCATGTTGTCCTCCTTCCTGTTAGAGGAACGTGTTTTGACCATTTGAAGTAGCGTAACAATGCCTTGGACTAGACCAGCGTCATGGATTTTCAAATCTTCAAGATTGGCCCCGATGGAACCAGCTCCGAGCTCACGCATTGTGGCTGCTGTGAACGTGACGTTCCGAAACGGGAATTCAAGGCGTCGAAGTGATGGGAAGAGTTTGAGGAGATCTTCGGCGCGGATATCGAGAGCCGTGTCAGAGATGACGAGCTCTTCTAGGCACATATTGGGGATACTATTCTGCATCATGACGAGTGTCCTGGGATGAATCGGAATTCTAGGGTAGTCGCAGGAACCACTGCGGCCGATTGTTAGTGATTTAAGGTTTGGCAGCCGAAGCGACAAGAGGAAACGGTCAAGAGCTTTGACAGCATATGGCGGTGACACTACGTCGACCGTGAAATCTCGGAGTCGACTGCAATGAAGGGGCTCTTGGCAGGAGAATGGAAGCGGCACCGACCAATCAATGTTAGAGACGACAAGCGAACAAGTCTCTAGAGTGGCCAAGCTGCGCTCCATCATGGTCAGGCAGAAGAGCGCGGGCACATCAACGCGAATCTGGATATGGCGCAATTGATGCCATGGCATGGTGTTGGAAAACCTTAGAATATGTCCACCCTGTCCGGGCGTCCACATCGGAACGAAAGGAATAGGTAAGAGAGAGAATGAAGTAAGATTAACGAGCTTGTGGAAGTCCGGCAACTCGCTATTTCTGTCATTCTCAAAGATAATATGCTGAAGGCATAGGTCCTCTATGCATGACAACTTTTCGTCAGGCAACTGCAAGAGATCTTGGAGATGGTGATCTGCGAATGTGACACCAAGCCTTTTGAATTTGTGTCGAGAAATAAAATTCTTGATGATATTTAGGTGCCAGTCCTGTCGCCAAACCGGTTCAGAGTCAACTTCAGAATGAAATTCAGAATCATATTCTGACTGTGGGAATTTGAATTCGGTAGAGCAAGGCAAATCCTTTGCTCGAGATAGCCATGCATTGGCTATTTCCACAACCTTGTCAAAGCACACCCAGTGTGGACTCTGCGGAACAATGATGTCAATGACAATGTTGCTCCAGAGCTTCGGAAAATCTAGCACGGCCCGCCGCCATGCTAAACATACGTGAGGAAGGGTGACCTGGGGAGGCTTCGACCCGAAAGAAAGCTTCGCAGGCAGTTCGTCTTGACAGTGCAATTCGAATATTAAACAAAGGATGTCGTATGGGAGTTGTGGTGCAATGGCAATATGGCAGCGTTCGAGATCTGATTTAAGCGCTTTTTCGCGAAGTATAATGGCCCCTTTCTTTATCTCCGGGCATCGTAGAGCTTCATTTGTACAACGAATGGTGTCACGAATTAATTTTTCTTCTTCTTCTGAATGGCAGTGATAGCTCGTTTTACCAACCTCGGAAAGGTTGAGTGCAGGAGAAGATCCAATCATCTGTATTGGCACAGCATCGACAGTTGGTAAGTTGACATCAAGAATTTAGCGTTCAGATGCTCACCGTTGGCAGGATCTGCAGTGAGAGACTGAGACTAAAGAGGAGAACACTCATTGACAAAGCACCCTAAATTCTCCAAAAAGGAGGCAGTTTTCGGCAGCCGCCACCGTTACAAATTACCTTCACTGCTAGTTCAAAGTAGACATGTCGGATTCAAGGATAGGATAGTCATCTGAGCGTCTGCTGACCTATTATTATCTCTAATTTCGGGCATTGAAAATAAGCTCTTCTCCGCGCACCCTGTTGATCACGGCTTTCTGAATCTATCCAGCGCCCGGAAGCCATATCAGTAACGACAAGATTGTTCAATCTTTACTCACGCCTAAGCTCTATTTCACGAGGCACACAAAAGCCGCTATCATTGATCAATGCGTAATTAGCCGCTACCCCCTCTGCGACGGCGTTTCCTTCCGAGGCGAGCTCCATCCTGGATCTGCCGCTCAAACTTGGCAACGATGCCCGTGCCAGGTTAAACACTCTCGATTTTGGGATTCTGCAGCTGAGGATAAGCTCACTGAGTGTCTACGAGCAGTTTATTTGAATGATCTTTGGCTGAATCTTCTAATACAGTTCGAACGGGTTCGGAGACGGATTTTCATGAGATGGAGGGTGTGGATGAGGCAATCGCTGCTGTAAATATCACCGAGTGTGAGATCATAGATGAAAATAGGTGAAAGTGGAAGTTGGAGGGTAAGACGTACGGCTTTTGTCGACTGTGATGCATGTGATGAACGACGCGAAGGATATAACTTTGTTTTTTTGAGTTGTACACCATGTTTTCGGTTTTCTACAACGTTCGCGAAAGGGATACTTCGTTCAACTGGGGTGTCCTTCAAGAGCACATATGCAATAGTCGTTGAGGACAAGGACCTTGGCATAACGGAAGCCGTCGGTTAGATTCATTTGCATTCAGCCAGCGGCCGAATGGTTGCAAACACTCGGAAACATCTAAGTCCAATCGACCGTTTTGTAGATGATAAAAGTGCAATTCTCTACAATGCAACCTTGTCAAACACAAACTAGGAGACAGTATGAACTTTGGGAGTGATCTTTCACTCAGACGTTCTGTGCTCGTGGTGGCAAGAAATTTCAAGCCTCGAGGAGAGAGCAAAAGACTTACAATCGTGGAGGTCGGCGACCATCTCTTTGATATGGCAAACAACTTCTTTCAATCTCGCTTCGCCCTGCGGTTCCAAGAGATCAAGATCCCATCTCTCCTTGGGCGCAGTGTCGGTAACAAGGTGGGGATCGGGGACGATACGCAGCGGGGTAAGAGCGCGGCTTGCAGGGGTATACTCGTAGACACAGAACCGGGTGCCCAAAGCACTTATTCCGTAGAGCATGGGGATGGGGATACTTCTCGCAGTAAAGTCGAGAACCCTCTCGCGCATCTGGTCGTCTGCCGCCTTGCGCGAAGAGTCTAAATCGTATGCAACGTAGTGCTTAACCTCAATAAACAAAATGGGAACTTTTCGCTTTGTGATAAGGTATATCAAAGTGAAGTCGATAGAGCCGGCGATACGTTTGAACTGCGGAGCAACCTGGTAATACTCGGAAGCAGGGAAGAGCTCGTTAAGGAGGGCATTGAATGGCCCATAATACTCGCCTTCGTCGGTAGTGAACTTGTTAACGAGTTCGAACTGAAAAGTGATAAATTCAGGCCAAGGCATATCTCAAACCACTGATCAACCAAATACGGGGCGAGGATATGGCAAACATACCGGGCGTTGCAAGGGTTAACGTTGGGGAGGAGATGCTTTTCAGAGTTCAAATTCCACCACGTCATCGTAATCAAGGTGCATGTGACCATATCCGGTACTTTTTTATTTTATTTTATTTTTACTTAGTATTTTACATAACGTCGCGTCGACGCTCTCCAGAGTAAGTAAGTGGCTCAATCATTTACAGTACCACTCTAAATGGCTTAGGGTAAATTGATTGTAAATTCACGTTTCTCCGGATTCCACTCGTAAGCGACCATCGACCATCGACGGTAAACCGGGTAGCCGACTAGCTGAGAATTCCTCGTTTTCGGGCAGCTGCGTTGTTATTCGCAGCGTAGAATCTCGGCGAGGATCCACTGCTCGTCAGCGCTGTCAGCCTTTGTTGAAATTGGTATGAATATGAACCAAGTTCAAATACATGCGCATCTGGGTTCAACGTTCAACGTTCACTGCTTATTCTAGTACTGCGGCGAGAAGGGAGAGTAACTACCGTTTCAAGAATCGTCTCTAGGATCCAAGAAGGTCGGAACTCTTGTGCTACCCGTTTCCAAGTCAGCGTTCCTATACTCTCCGCCCTTTTGCGCGATGCGACTTCGAAAAAGGCGTCAGTTTAATATGCCTTATTCTGTGGTCAAGGCACGAATGGAGTTTGCTTTGAAGAACTTCAAGCACTTTATGACATTTACAAACGATCCGTAGCTCCGTTCGTAACCCGAATCACTCATGAAGTCCTTGATCCTCTCTCCAAGAAAGAAAAGGCTACGGTTATGGACCAGATGTCACAACATGGCTTACGATTTCATCTTCCCCTCCTCCTCTTAACTATCTAGCATCGATCCCAGTATTGATGCCCCTCATCGGCCTCACCCAACTTGTGCAGTATCTCGTAGTCTGCCGCTTCCAAGGAATACAGCTGGGGATCTCCGGCCTCCGCGGCCTCATGTGAGTCATGTCGGGTGCAACTGGCCACTCTCAGGAAATGGTTTCTGCTGTTGCGATCGCTGCATCTTCTTCTTTTGACGACCTCACCATCACTGTGCAGAAAGCAATCAAATGGCTTTTCTACACTTCCCTTCGAGGACAGCGGGCTTTCCCGGATCCAACCGTTGTCCGAGACTCTTGATGGCGGCGAGCGCACGCCAACACCAACGTTATCCATTATCGGAAGGAGATCGAGCCTCATCTTATCAAAACGAACTCGTACCTTGAACCTAATCCAAGTATCCCTCAACGGGCCTCACTGGCCCTGCTAATCTCTTCACGGTCTCGTTAAAAAATCTACGCTGCCTCAGGATTAGATCAGAGCAAGATTCCCTTCTCCACTGCAAACGGAAACCGACATTTTTTCGTTCGCTTTTTGGTGGTGGGGTGCCATACCACAGTCAACGGTTTACTCAAGTCATGAAATAGCAGACGCCAAACCATCCCTCTGCGCACCGCACCTTTCTTTGTCTCTGCAGACTGTACGCTCACGTATACCTACGTCACCACTGGGGAACATGTTCGTCGGATTCGCGCACACAGAGGGATTATAAATGAGAAATGTTGCTGCAAGCGGTGCACTAGGGACCGAAATCGTAGTCACTGCTTCAAACGACAAAACTGTGAAGTTTGTGATGCAGGTGAAGACGGAGGAAATTGCAGCGCTTGACACTGGCTGGAGTACGGACGGACAGAGCTTGTACGTCGGGGCGTTGGATAATGAAATTCACGTACGTTTGATCATACTGCTGCTTCCTAGGTTCTAAATCCTGGCTTTTTACGCCCCATATATGCGCACTTTTTCACACTTTCGGGTCTACGACATGCGCAGAAACGCACAAATAGACACCCTCATAATACTGAAATACCCACGTCGCTCGCTCTTTCACCAAACGGATGTGGTCTTGAACTCGCTGCAAGCCATGGTGCAGGTTTGTCCAATCCTTCCTCTGATGGCCGATGTGATGGCCTGGTGCGATCGGTGGTTGCTAAAGGCAAAACTACAATAAGTCTAAATACAGTCCAGCGTTTTGGAATACCACAACTGAAATGTCACCCCGCAACAGCCACTGATTACCATGCTAAGGCATAATTTATGAATAGATATTTCGACGAATAATCTATCTAATATGACTATTAACCAACACCTTGTCAGAAATCTAACTACGATCGTATGTAACGTTTTACCATAGAAAGCCCCTGATCAGAATGACTGGCTAAGATATATCCATAATCCATAGATATAAGATAAATCAAAGAAAAATAGGTTATTCCGAAGCTTGGACTATCACTTACGATCCTTGTCCCTCTAGCGTACTAGCCAGGACGACTCTGGCCTTCAAGGTTACGCCGTACTCCTGCCTAGATTTTGGTTCAACCTTTTTCCTACATTGAAGACCCATTTCCATGGTGCAGACAACTCTATCGTGAGGGGTGGATCCAGTCTCACCACCGTCCCCTTCCGTGTCTTCCATGTGAGAGGAGTCGAACTCGGTGCCACACGGTATAGTATACGTGACAAGCTCCGATGATGTCACTTCCTCGTTGATAACCCTGTGAAGTCCGACCGCTTTGTTGGCGATGTCTTGGACCTTTTCTTGGTACTCGAGTGGTAATCGTTCGCCGCTCTGCAGCGACCCCGCAACAGCATTTATCAACTCGAGCAATACGTGTGTGAGATATTTTTCATTGACGTCTTGGTTATTGCTTTTGGTGGACGTGTAGCTACGTGCTTGCGCCTTCCGCATGTCAGCGACTCCTTGACCAACTAGGTTTCGGATGTTATTAGATGAACGAATACATGATCTAGAGGCGACAACACTCACTGTCTGGGGGAGTCCATCCATTAATTATGCGACTGCAAGCATTGACCAGTCCCGTTTGAAGGATGATTTGCGTTATTAATGGATCGGGTTCTGTGTCTGGCTCGTTTGATCTACGCTGGAGATCATGAGACAACCACAACCCGAGATAATCACGAAGTTCGTTCGATACAACCTCCGATCCCCTGCCCGAGGGTGATTGTCGATAGGAGAGTGAATCCACTATGAGACTGGACATTTGTTCCAATTGGGCGTTCAATACTCTCACCAACTCCGCCACCTCTGCCACGGAAATGCTGTCCGCTCTGCCGACAGGAGCCCGCGGAAGAAGCTTGTTTGTTCGCTCGCCTTCCGTAATATGGTGCAGTTTTTGCTTCGTAGCGGACGAATCATGGATTTTCTGGTCTCGCTGGCCTGCAGCGTCTTCCGAGCTGAGCGGTTTTGGTGTCCTTTCTTCCAGGGGCGAATCTAGCACGACTACCTTTGTTTCCAAGTGCCCAATGGTCAAAGTTGGCCTCTTACTCCGTCTGCTTGCAGCACCCTCTGCGTTTGATAGTTTCGCATTGTCCCGAGGACCCTGGCTCAACTCAGCCGCGTTCGCTTCCGGTCTTTGGACGCGAGTCGCTATCCTTGCATCACCCCTGTCAACCATGCTATGAAGCGTTGCTGTCTTTTCTTGTAAGTCCCGATCCAGCTTGGCTACTTTCTCTTCCAAGCGCCCAATAGCCTGAGTTTTCTGCGCAGTCTGCTGGTTTGCAGCCTGTTCAACGCTGGTGAGTTTCGCTGACGTTTCTTGCAAAAGCTGACTTTGCTCCGCCACCTTTCCCTCCAGTCTTTCGATTTTTTTATCTTGCACTGCACTTCTCGCTTTTAGCTCAGATATTTCCTTGGCATCTTTGTTTTTTTAGGATCACGCATTATCAGCAGTGAGTGCTCTCACCAGAATTTTCTGTGTCATCCCGTCTCTGGTTTACCCTCGTTCGCGAGCCGCTTGCGTGTCCAGCTCCCTGGCGGCTCCGACTATCTGTGCCGTAATGCCCCCCATCGCCATGTATTTGCAGCTCGTCGCGTTCAGCTGTACGCAGAGGGACATGCATCAACCGTTTCACTGTCCGCCATACATCGGACATGTTCCATTTCCGAGGCATGGCGTTGATGGCTGTCGATTTGCTTAGAATAAGGAGTGGGATAAGTTTTCGGTAAAGCTACTAAAAATAAATCAGCACTTCGGACCCAAAGAATATCACTGTCGACCTCACATTGAGAGATTATGTGTTGGAATGACTATTGGACTAAATGACCTCGAGTCATAAGTATGAATATGGGTACTAGAAGACTTAGAAACGTACCACGGCGCTGCCTAGAAGAAGAATGGGGTGCAGCAATAACCGTCGACGCATTTATGGTACAAGGGTACTGGTTGGCGGTGAAATGAGGCAACGAGGCGTTAGTTGCGATATGAACAACTCGTGCCGTATAGTACTTGAGGGGGTTCAATGATTAGAATGTAGGAAAGACATTGCATGTGTAGTACTGAAGGATAACAACTGTTCGAGATGCAATCGCTTCAAGTTCAAAGAGGAAATCAGTTCAACGTGCATGCGAGCATGGTAAGCTTTTCACAACCTCGAGATTCCGAGGCTCTGAATGTTTCAGTTTCATGCAAGAACCGCATGCTGATCGGAGGTTTTGGTCATTAATTCTCCTTCACCTTGTTTGGATATTCGACCTGGTAAAGTTGATATCTGATGACACGTGGTCAAAGAGCACTGGCATACTTCCTAATCGGGAATTAGGAGATAAAAATTGACCGCATACACGCCTAAGGTATGTAGTTCCATAACTTTCATTACTTCTGCATATTCTATCATGCTCACTGCACGGTAGTACAGCGCGTACAGCCTTTGTCCATTAGATACAGTACCGCCTTTTGATCAACGTTGTGCCCACGACATCTTTGCCAAATGGCTGGTTTCTTTTTGCGCCTGACCGCTCGCAATTCGTCTGCATCAACTGCATTGGCCGCTACAGCGCCATCTGAACCTCAATGTTAGTAAGTATTCTCAGTGTCAGAAGTCGATTGAAGGCGGGAATTAGAGAAGCATCGACTCGGAGACGGAACTTCCCATCTTCCGAATGCTGAATGGTCTCTCAGGAGAGCACATCTTTTCAGCAGGTTCACACGACGTCTTCATAGCCCGCGTTCCACATTCTGCATACTAATATCTAAACGCTGTGCAGCAGACATTTTGTAATAGGCGCACTTCTCCCTCGTTCGCCTCAACTGCCGAGTGTGCACGTTGCCGGGCGACCCCGTCACCCTACTTCTACGATCGAACAGGCTGCGTAACTCTTGTAATCGTTCATGTTTCCCAGATGCGCCGCATTTGAAGCCTGAATTGCTTGGTTCAGCCTGAGCATCAACCATGGTGACCATGAGGTGCTGTTCTAGTACCTGCTCACTAAAGTTCCCTCATTGCTATCCATCGTCAGGAAGCTTAGCCAGACTTACTAGGGAATAGAAGCACATGAAATTGATCCGCGAGAAAATTCAACTTCAGAAAAACCTCCGTCCAATGAGTTCTGGCTTGAACTTCGTAGGTAATTGCCACCGTTGGCTTGCTCCTGCCGATCGTAAGGAGTCGTCGAATGTCATGGTTGTTTCAGAAGTCTAGTCACCACTGCACCACCCAACACGATCTGAGCTCCTCATTTCTTGCTCCAACATGGTGCAGTGAGTTCACCTATTTTCTCTCGCCTGTCGCCAGTTGCCATTCCATGCTGTGCCCTGTCTGCAGCCTCTTGTATTCCATTGCTACTGACTTTACACTTAAGCTCCTTGAAGATGATTTTAATAAGACGATGTTGGCGTTCAGGGGCAGTTCAACATCCCCGGAACTCCACCTACGTCGAGCTCATCGAAAAATTTGCAAACTTGTGAAGACCGCTAGAAGTGTGTATGATGCCGCTAGTCCGGACGGTTTTTTAATCTGGACAGCAATGGCAGCCGCGCGACCGGAAATTCAGAAATGTACAACACCTCAGAGCTTCAGCAATCAGCGCTTCAGCATCCACAACTAGTCACTAGTTCACTAGTTACTGTATACTAACATAAATCCTGAGTCATTCAGAAGGTTGGGAACATCGGATGGCGGATCGGTACTTATTTCCATCTCCGACTCGTTCAGACTCAATAAGGTTATTTAATCACACTGGCAGTGCCTTCCACTTCCACTGCATCTAAGATATCGATAACTGCTCACACATGCATCAATGCATCACACTTCTATCGCTATCGTAAGCCTGCGCGCCGCCGCTTTTAAGTGACATTCGCTCATTATTTTTACTCGCTATCGCCTAACACAGAAACTCCAGAGTAATTTGGATCTAACTCATGTGATGGTCTTCCTAATCATTACTGTACAATCGAAAGCTGAACGGAAGGAGTATGACATTGTCAAAGCAGCAAAGCGGACTAAGATACGTGACATGCCATGCCATTGACAATTGAGGTGTCGCTGGCGAAGTACTGCAACTCAACTAAAGATTGCACCATATATTCGGTACTTAAGACACCGTAGGCTACATGTTTCACTTTGAACTATCCAAAATTGCTGAATCCGACATACACAGCGCGCTTAAACTTGTTGGATAAACATTAGTACGTGGTAGATGTAACCCGAGCACTTCGGACCACATTTTTAACCAGGTATTAGTAGATTTGCGCTGGAACGGGCGCAAGGCTAAGACTTATTATTAAGTGCTGAGCCCCATGAATAATGAATGGCCCCCACAACATCATCTCTTCGCACGCTGTCATAACCGTAATCCACTCGCTGACGATGAACGTATGACGAAGCACATCAAGTACCCGTCTCCACCGCACCAACACGTCAAAGCCTGTGAGCAACGATGCCAACGAAGTGGCAGAAGCACGCAGCGCCAATACCAGTGGTGCGAATGTATGCTTCTAGCGCGACGGAAGGTCACGGTGCCATTCGGGTTTAGTCTTATTATTCACACGTGGTGATGTTGTGGGCAGGATGAGGATGAGCCCTGAATACGACTTGCATGAAAATTGCGCAAAACAAGACCGTCTTGAAGCGCCGCGCGTTATCCTTCTTGGGTTATCGGACAAGGTGCAGTGCTAGTGTTAGAGGTACTCTGCCATTTCGCGCCCAAGTACGTACCAGGCACTACTTATGATTGAATTCGACGAAAAATGATGGGACCAACAGGAATATTTAAATAACGGGGTCTCAGCTCCGACCGGTTCTTTTTTTTACTCCGGCCCGCTGTAATCTCGATGAAAGACCAAGCTGGGATGTATCAATCGTGACAAGCCCAGGCTGCCCAAATGCGCCTTATATCCCTTGCGAGAACTAAAACTGGCTGCCTGTCTTCATCCCCACTACCCCGGACCTAGTCGGTGCTTTTACCTTCCTTTCATTATGTCATCGACAAGCACAACACCAATCGACATTCCGAAGACCTATGGCGCTCTGCTCCTTGGCGCTCTGTTCGCCTCATTGTCGGTGCCGCGTTGCACGATATATTAAGATATCAAAGATTAATCTTCTCAATAGCTTTTCTGGCGTAACGACTGTCCAAACGATCGCGTACTTCAAGCTGTTTCCTAAGGACAGCAGATACCTGAAAACGCTGGTATGTTTGACAAATGTTAGCATCCACACTTGTTAATCGGCTGGACATCAGGTGATCTCCGTATGGTATGACAATTTGCATGACTCCTTCAATGTCCTTGACCCTTCGTTCAGGACTCTCGACATTGTTCATAGCTCGCTAATCTGGCATGGATTGTGGACTTGGTTTATCTCCCAATATGGTGACAAGGACAGCATTATGGATATACCCCTGTAGGTTCCTCGTACTATTGAGCTACTGCAGTACTCAGACAATGGATAGGAGCGCTTCTGTACGTGGTCATCTCACAGGAACGGGTTAATTATGACGTGTAGATTTAGGTGACGGTCATTTTCACGGCAATCCCTACACTTCTCGTTCATTCGTGAGTTACTACTGGGAGCCTTTATGGATAAAGTATACTGACGCCACTCCAATCTCATAGCTATTACGTGCAGCGCATATTCCGTCGTACGTCATTATATCTGGACATGTTCCACTCACATAACTTTCGTAGTCAGTGGACGGAACTATTGGCTTTCTTCGCCCATCGTGAGTTCAACTGAGCCATTGTGTCCAACGATTTTAACGATACTTCCAGCTCTTCCTTGCGGTTTGCCGAGTTTGTAAGTGTATAACTGTCTTGCAGAGTGACAGCTTCACAATCATCTGCGATGTCTAGGTTCTGCATGCGGTATGCTCTGATTATGTCCATGGCGATATTGATTGACGCAAAAAAATATAGCATGCAGTGCAGAAATGTAAGTGATGTGCAAGTCTCCACCCTACACATGGTACTATCCATCACCTAGGATTCGCAGTGGGAACTTTGTCACGTTCAGACAAAATTATCAAGTATGTCATAATTTGGAGCCCGTTGCTCACGACTGGATCTATTATTAGTGGCTCTTTTCTCTCGGTCTCGCCCTTTCGACAGCCGTTGACGTGCTTATCACCTCTATACTGTTCACACTGTTATGGATGAGCCGCTCTCGGTCTCTAAGGTTTGGAACAAAATCTATCTATTGTACTATTCAAGTGACAATGACGTGGATAGTCTTCATGGCGTCTTGGATTCGCTCATTTTATACACTTTGGAGCTTGGATCTCTGACAGGGTGTGGCATTCTGCCTTTATTGCTTCCGGGCCTTGTGACGATCAACCCTACAGCTTTACGACGATCATTGCCATGATTTGTGTACGTTGTCTTGTGTCGAATTGACTGTGGAGATGCTGATCAATCAATAGTGGCTCGCATCAAAGAATAATTTGATTTTCCTGGGACTCTACTTTGTCATTGCGAAATGTATGTGGTTCATTTGTTTCTGTTCCGTACAACTGACAATCTGTCGAAGTATACGCTAATTCTATGATGGCATCGTGAGTTGTTTAGGATTTTATTAGCATATTGTCATGTAAACGCCCTAATCTCAGGTTGAATATGCGGGAAGGTCTTCGTCGATCGCATGCAAAGAATGCAAGCAACCCTCACGTTAAAGGCAAAATTCACTCCAACGGTTCTCAGAAAAAGTTGCGCGGCACTTCGGTTCGTATTACTAGCAATCCTTCCGTTCTAATTAAAATGGGCTTATTTGCAGGGCGAGGACTCGGTGGAAATTCCTTCACATGCTGTGCAGGTCAACGTGGAAAGAAGTATCGAATACGACGACAATCATCCGATTGCGAAAGAAATTACTCGCTACGCCGCGTGATTTCAACGATCAACTAGTCTGTCATAGGTGTACTACTATAGATTCCTAACTCCAGGTATAATGAATAATCGTACGAATTGTAAATTGGACATGTACAACGCCGACAACGCCATGTCGTTTTATGTTTCAGGACTGCCGTTTTGACAGTTCCAGGCTTATTGAAATATTGATCGGTGAATCGAATGACCCGGCCGCTCGTTACCAGAAAGGGTATAACCAGCATGCTGATCCGGGACCCCAAGACTATGAACGTTGAACGACTGCTCGCGGTTTCCTGCCGTGACTGCCGTCTGGGTGAATGTCGAATGCCTATCGGCTCCAAGTGTTTTGTGGCTGACCAATGCCATTAAATACTCGGGTCCCAGGAATGCCAATCAGACAAGAACGAATGATAGGTGGCGCAACTTCTAAGCGTATCTAAGCCACTAATTCATGGCAATCCATAGAACTTACTCGATGCAAACGAAATGAACTGTCTCAGCGATCGATATCATCGGAAGTTGGCTACATCATGACTCTTATCGATTCAGAATTTCAGATGCGATAAGGGTCTATGTCAACGGAGGATTGCCAAAAACATACTTCCCCTTCTACTGGCCTTACCGGATGTGCTACTAGTGTCAGCGGAATTGGCCGTGAGACCCTTCTCACTATATCAAAATTCCAGTTTTATGAAAGCTTGCCTGACAGGAGTTATTTACATGAATGAATTACCTTTGTCACGAGGGCCACAGGCACTGATGCGATCCTGAGGACCTGAGCGCTGTGCTTCCAAATCAATTCGCTGAAAACGAGACAATTGACAATTGACGGTCACGTGAATCCGAACCCATGTTGAACGCGCTGAAATTTCACTGTTCTCGCCCCGACAGAAGACAACACCTTTGCTGAGGTACTTTAACTTCGCTCGGATACAGAGTTTACTATAAATGTTATGCTGCTGACTCGTGGATGAGTTCAAGTTTGATAACTGTAGCTCAAGCTCAAGTTCCACTGCTCAAACTTTTTCATCGATGCTCCAAGAGTCCAACTCGTTCTAGATATCGAACGCAAGGACCATGCTATTTGGATGTACTTGACGACATTGTATAAATACAGGCGCAGTCCCGCTGCAGCTGGCCAGGATTCCTCAGTGCCTCTTGTATAAGCATCGCTCTCATCCAGCTACTCTATTCAACATGCCTTTCTTCGAAGGATCCAAGAACTTCAACGTCAACGGTGGCGAGATGAACGACGTCGCTGGTAACTTCACAAAGAACTCCACCACCAGCAATACCCATAACGTCGACTCTAACAACACCAATATTGGCTCCAAGATTAACAGGGGCACTGAAGTGTCGCAGAACATGAATATTGGTGAGTAATCGCCACGTCCTTAATCGCATACTGGTTCTTATTGTCGCTTGTAGGATCGTCTCAGAAGAAGGTGGTTGGCCCGTTCTGAATGTTGCGATATATGCAATATGTCATGTAACGTATGTATTCATGAGCCTGATCCCCACGGGATATAAATTAACCGTTGATTTCAACCTCACAGCCGATTATGCGGTGGGGTGTGAATTGTAGTTTTACTCGGAATTCTGTTTGTATTGGATCTGCAGTGATCGCGTCAATAAACTCACATGGATATGAGAAGCGCCTGAGCCTGTGAGTATTTCGTCGTCAATTCGAAGTTCACATGTGTGCCATTACTGGATGTCAAGGCAACACGCGAAGGGAGCGGATGCAGAAATTTATTTCACAGGATTGCACCGTTAATCTTTTTTTTTTGACATTACACCCGTCAACCATCCATCATCTCCTCAGGAACTGGTGCGGAACCACCCTCATCTTTTTCCTTTCTGATCGCTTGTACGACATCGTCCACGCGCAAAAGCATACGTGCAGCCTAGGTCCGCACGTTAATAGATGAAGGACATAGTCAAACAAGGAAACGAACCTCAATGGCAGTCTTGTATGTTTGTATCTACATATGAGAGTTGAGTGACCATGTGAGTGGAAGTAGTCTTATTACATGCCTTTACGCTTGCAGATTCGTATAAACCATACTCCTTCATATCCACAAGCTTTCCCGTCTCACCATTTATACCCCACGAATATTCCTCAATTGCATGCTTCGCCTATCCGAGGGAAAAGATCAGTGGGATTAATGGATTAGCGATATATGAACACCCACCCTCAACTCGGTCAATACTCTTATGACGTTTCCACCACTATTTTGCGCTAGTGTTCTAGGTATGACTTCCATCGCATCAGCAACAGCACGGAAAGGTCCTGCCTCCACTCCACCAATACTCCTTGCTTTGGCGTGTAAGCCAACGCTGATAGCCATTTCCGTTGCACCGCCTCCTGGAGCCAGGAGAGGGTTGAAGACGACGTTGCGGGCGACAGACATAGCATCTTGAAGGTTACGTTCAATTTCGTTCAAAATGTCTTTCGAGGGGCCACGCAGGAGAATGGTGCATGCTTTGGGACTATTACATTCATCGAGGAAGGTGAAGTATCTGTGGTGCGAAAGAAGGATGTTAAGCACTTAAAATGAAGTGAACCCGAAGAGCGCCTACTCGTCACCGATCTTTTCAATACGGAAGAGACCACATTGGGTGCCGACGTCGGATTCACGCAGATCTTCAACTCTGTTGACAATGGTGGCTCCGACGGCGAGTGCAATTCTGTTGTTGTCAGATTTTCGAACGCGACGAATTGCCGATATGTTGTTCTTTGAAAAGACGTGCTGTGCTAGATCTAAAAACACGCTTAGATGAAAACGTTTTGTGAAGTGTAGTATAATGCGCACCTGAAATACCCTTTTCTGTGATTATGAGATCAGGTTTGAATTCCAACACCTTGTTTGCCATTGCTATGACTTGCTCTTCTTCGATCTGCTGGGCGCGGGCCCAATCCGTTTCTTTCGAGAACTCCATGTTCGTTTGACTTTCACCCTTCTTGTATTCAAGGGGACAATCAAGAAGCACGATCCTCGGGTTTTTGATGCGCCTTCGCATGTGCGGATGCGTGATGTCTTTATTGAGCATGACTCCATTCAGCACACGGCTGTCCTCAATTTCTCCACCTGGCACCTTCTCTACACGTGCATAACGTTTAATGTCCACGGTTTTCTGTCCTCCTTCCTCGTGTGCAACCACCCTGACAGCCTGTAGCGCGAGTTTGCACATAAGATCTGACCAGCGAACGACGAATTTTGTTCCGATGGATGTTTTGATGAGTGAAAGCATTTGTTCATCGCTTGTGACATCGATAGGAGTAGATATCCGCTTCACGATCTCCAATGCTTCTTTCAGTGCTTTGTTATATGCCGAGATGATCACGACGGGGTGGATGTCAAGTTCCAGCTGGGATAACGACTGCGCAAGAATTTCTCCGGCTTTTGGGAGAAAATATATTGTTCAGTCACTTTGGCACAGATTGAAGAAAAGATGAACATACCCAAGACGATCACGCTGGTTGTTCCATCGCCGCACTCCTCGTCCTGCGTCCTGCTCAGTTCAATCATATTTTTGGCGGCTGGGTGCGCAACATCGATTTCCCGTAGAATTGCATTTCCGTCGTTTGTTAGTCTTGATTTATTTTCAGCGGAAATGGTAGTGTCCAGGTGAACATGACGTACAGGATGCCTCCCATGGGATCAAGGATCATTTTCAGCATGGCCTTCGGACCCAAACATGTTCTGATAACATCTGCAACTGTCTTTTAAATGTTAAAATTGAGCACACTCAGTAGTGTCGAAAGAAAACACCTTCGCTGCTGTGATATTGGAGATCTGTGCTTTTCGCCCGGATTGCCGTTCAGGTGCAGCATCTGAGGGATAGGTTACGCCGTTATAGGGTTTCCCCAATAAATGACACGTACTCATCACAAAAATCGGTGTCTGCATGTTGGGTCAGAGTTCAAACGGTCAAGCTGTTCAAGAGTTGGCGATAATGTCGCTAATTTCGAAACTGGTAAGTGAGAAATTACATAATACTTGAAATTAAAAAAAATCAATTCATTATCACCATCCGTGTCTACACTACTGTTATGTCTGCCCATTCAGTCGGTCAATTATTACTACGCTACCCGCTTGACTTTCATATGCGTTTTTCATTCAAGGAGCGAACTGGCTTCTCCATGCGGCATCTCTCATCTGGCACTTCTTCTGACAGGCATTCATGAGTGCATGGGCTGCTAGTTCTGGTCTTCCTGACAGTTCTGGTTCACGGCTCGCAGGAAGCTTGTCCCAGACATTATACCAGTTGCCAGATTGCCGAGGTTCATTTCACACAACCCTGGTATAAATTGTCGATGCGTAGTGGTCGTTGCGCAGTCGCGGTGTTGACATCTTGCACCTTACTAACGTAAAGCCCAACCACCATTAAGACAGGCACTATACTACCTATCTCAACCATCAATCAGACATTCACAATCCACCGGTTGATCTAGCTCTGCTCAGTCACTCAGTGGCGCTTCCTTCAGTCCGCTGAAACGGAATGGATCGAAGAATATTGCCCAGTAGGTCATCACACTGTTGTTCAAGAACAACTACCTTAGGTTGTGCGAAAACAGATGGGGCCTACGTCACCGTACGGCTGGCTCGTGATCTCTAGTCTCCGTAACGCATATCAGGACGCACAATGCTTCTGCAGGTAGGCCAGGCCTAACCATAATCTCTCGTGCCACCAGCGCCGAGGAATGATTCTATCACAAGCTCGTTTCCAGGGCCTCGGGGACGGATACTGGTATGTGGTCAGGTGGACCCTGTCGAGCTAAATAACCGAGAATACGAGCTCTCGCGATGAAGGCTGACAAAATCTTCAAGGCAACGTAACGTTCTCGGGCATGCAATCTTCTGTGACTACGTAATAGTTCCTTGCCATTCAAAACAATTGAAGGTTGTTCCAGTGACATGTCGTCCACTGCTCTTGGGTATCGGGACGTTTCTGGCCCACTTGGCTGATTGACGTGTAGCTATGAACCTTGAAAGTGGTTCTCCATCTCACGCTTTCCGTCTTGTCTGGAATGAATGGCTGCACAAATCTGAAGCCCATGGAAAGTTCAAGTGGATGGAGTTCCGATTAGTCTAGCGTTGTTGCATACGCGATCAAGGCATGCGCCGTGTCATCCACTGCTTTGGTCAAGACCTTGTTGATTCCTTCCTCTATTCCAAGAGGTCACTTGTCTTCCTAACTCTATCTATTTCATTCCACTCGAGCTTGGACAGTTGAAGGGAGAAAAAATGTATAGTCCAGAAGAAAAGAAGAGAAATAGTCCAGAGAAATTAGTCCGTAACAATAGTCCGGGTATAAAACAGTCCACAACCAAGATAGTCCGTAGTCCAAGAGCATAAGTCCAAGAGCAAGATAGTCCGATAACTGAAGAAAATCGTCATCAACCACAACAAAAACCTCCGCCCATTGAAGAGAGGATGAGGGTTCTAACCTGGCCGCTTTAGAGCGTCGTAGCTAACTACGTCCGCCCGCCCCTTTTTGGTGGGTCTTGCCGGTCACAGGGAGACACTCGACAGTTGCCCCGTCGAATGTCATAACTCCCCCGGAAGTCAGGACCAGCCTGACTCCACCGTCATCCGAGGTTACCACGACCTTCTCCCTGTTTCCTTCCACCCTGGTCCATCGACCGGTCCGCGCGCGTCTTCTGTCTTCTGTCGCCAGTCGCCAGTCACCAGTCACCCCTATGCATGTTGCGGTCCATAGTAGAAAAAGAGGGATAGGACGAGAAGGCATCAACAAACATTGAACGAGAAGATATAGGGTATGTTAGCTCTTACCTAAGAATCGGTAGAAGATGGTTGTCGTGAAGAAGAATGACTTGCGCGAGTCCGACGGTTTTAAAGCCGGATTGTGATCGTCAGCCGCACCGGATTCGGATTCGGATCGGCCAGCCACTAGCTTAGGAATCCTGGCTCATCTGGTGCATCACCATGCATTGCACTTCGTTGAAAACATGGCGCAAGAACAGATCAGATACGAAACTATCTTTGGAGAGCAGGCCGAAGTGCTTAGAGCAGACCTACCCAGATTCGAAGGAGCCATGGCGCAAATTCAGCACTGAGACAGTTAAATACGACATGCTCTTCGACGATTGTGAAGATCCTGTCACGGTGACCGCGAGAGAAATGATGGGAATGCTGGAGGACAGTCTTTACCTACCGGCTTGACGAACGACTGGATCATTACTTTGAGGTGATATCTTCGTCTCTTTGTTTACTGTTTTTGAAGCGACGAGAACGTTTCACATTCCCAGAACCCAAATGAAGTGTTCTGTGATATCCGAATGATCATGATCATGAGCCCCAGGACACGCGAGGATGGTAAGTGAGTCTGGGAAGTGGATATGTATAGGTCATATGTATAAACTACATGAAGACCGACACCAGACGAGAGGTGGTATACTTATTACCTTAGTCACGTCAAGGTTGAGCATATCCCGACAATAGCTTTCTCATTTGGGTACATCAGCACATGAAGACCAGTAGCTCGTTAGTAAGTAGAGCATATCAACTATTTCTAAAAGATGGTTCACTTGTGTTGCATTTATTCAATGTAATTATTTAGATTTGATGCTTCGCAACGAATGCAGCCTCGCGAACAAGTGACTTGGCTTGCTGAGAACGAGGAGTGATGGAACATTTAAATGGCAATGGATGCCTGCCAGTATCAATATCAATATCAATATCAATAAAAAACCCATCTACACTCTCAACTTACATTGCCAATGTATCGGTGAATGCTTGATCGTCAACGTCAATCTCGTTCCCATGCTCGTCCCTTGCTTTGGAGATATCGAATGTCGCCAATACCGAGGCGATCATTAGCCACACCTAATGAAGTAGAAGAAGTCGTTCAGCAACATTATCCAACTAGTGGGGATGGGATGAACAGACCGAGTTTTCCGCCAGGTGTCTGCCTGGACAAATTCTATAATTCAAGGGATAAGAATTCGGGCCAAGTTTTCAATAGATCGAAATTTTGTACCTTCGTCCAAATCCAAACGCATAACTAACAGTGTCCTTGTTCAGAGTCCCATCCTCCGTGAAATACCGTTCTGGACGAAACAACTCTGGCTCTGGGTATCTTTCCTCATTCCGAGTGATTGACCTGTCCATGGGCTATCAGTGAGTCAAGCGACGACGGCCTTTTTCTCGGGACGCACCAAACATTCGGCATTATGATGGCTCCTGTAAGTTGGCGCCGGGCGGTCAATTGTCACAACCATCGTCCAAACAATAAACCAAACCTTTTGGAATAAAAAGGTCTTTATATATATCGTCTTCGTCAGTGGAGTGTGCAAAACCGAGAGGCCCAACAGGTCGCCAACGCAAAACCTCGCGATACACCGCTTCGACATACGGTAGAGACGGCCTATCGTCCAACGTTGGCAACCGGTCCTTCCATATGATACGGTCTATCTCTTCCTGTGCTTTTTTCTGTGCATCGGGATGGAGCGTCATGGCCATTATGAAAGCTGTGTCCATTGCCTGCATCTGTCAAGGCCACGATTTATATTTTATCGAGGAAGACGGCAAATTAGTGTGAAAACTAACCGTCTCTACTCCTCCTGCGCATTGGTTAAATTAGAAAAGATTGAGCAAGCGAATGAAGGGGTAACTTACCTATGTATAAGCTTGCCATTGCATCCTTTATTGTTTCTTCGTCTTTACATAAACCATTATCGTCCGTGTGGCTTTCTATCAGCTGTTGCAATACACAACGCTTCGATATGCCTGCTGCCTAGAAAGTTCTATCAGTGAGGGGTTCTACAGGTGCCAAAGGTACGATTAAAACTGTACCATATTTGTTTTGACAAACTCGAATGGCTGATTCCGGTATTCAACCGCCGCTTTTTTGACCCGAGTGCAAAGCCTCAGAGTAAATGCACCGGGAAACCAGGTCGGTAGGTGCTTTAGAAACGGAAAGACTGCAATGAGAGTACTCCCTGGCAACATCAATCCTTGTGCTGTGTCGATCGCAAAGTCTGCCATTTCAACATATTGATCCTTATGTCCGGGGACCAGGTCATATCCATACCCCACGGCCATCGTAATCGAGGTACCTAACCTTGATAACGTGACGGGGAGGTCTTATCAGCTAAACTCAACTTTTAAGCCTTGGAAATAACCGACACTTTACAATGCTCTTTGAATCCGGTGGGATCACGAAGGAGCTGATCAAGAAAAAGATGGACCTTCTCCCCCTGAATCTGATGATATGACGGTATCATATCTTTCTTCATGCCTTCATCCAATATTCTCCTTTGTTTTCGCAAAGCGTCTCCGTACGGAAGGAATGGAGCGAAGTTTTCCATGCCAACTCTAGTAGGACGATCAGTGAGTCGAAACATATGTATCTTTTGCCCGCAAAACCTACAACGGGAAAATTGGACTTGGCATCCGGCTTGAATAATTTGCGGATCTTCTTTCCAGGAGTTCTGTGATATCTTCCATCGTTTGCAGAACGACGATGTGTGTGCTCATGACAGAAAGGTGAATGATGTCGCCTGGAGAGAGGGGGGGAGACGCCGTGTCTCTGCATGTCAGAAATTGAGGTAAAAAAAAATGGGTTAACGAACTGTTAAATTCTTCCGCCAATTGCATGTACTTGAGCCATGGCTTCTTAAACGGAATGTCAAAAGCATTGCCGATGATTGGTTTGGGAGGAGGTCCTGGTGGATAAGGTGCCGGCAGCTTCTTTAAGTGACAAAATACCACATATGAGACGACGGCGAGGGAAATAGGGAGAAGAAACGTGAGGGTGGATTGGGAAGTTATCTCCATCATGGTTTCTGAGATGTGTACGCGTAGGAGGAATTACTACGCTGTTCCTTGTCTCGAGCTTCTGCAGTAAAATTTTGACGCGTTTATATATACCCAGTCATATTCGGAACCACTGCAGCTGACATATTGAAATTCTTCATTGCATCTTTCGTAAATGGAAGATTATGACAATCTCCGTGTTCGGATGATATGTTGTTCGGCCCAGTTTGCTCATCGTGCCAGTGGTTACTCGTAGGTATCATTACCTATCATTTATTTTGGGTGGAACAAGAGGCGTCAGCCCGCATCTTCACCTATTTTCATGCATATGATTTACCCTCGGCGACAAGGAAAATCGTTTTAATGTTCCTCCTTCGACCCTGATGTTCTCGTAAAACATGTCGAAAGTAGCCACTTGACGAAGCATTGTTGTGGTCATTCGGAACCGGCGGTCATCGGATGTGGTTATACTTAGTAACCACGTGCAATAATTTCAAGTTGCGTGACAATCACACCTGTTATTTTTTTCTCTGGAGTCTGCATCATCTGTGTTGATATCCTGTTGCAGAACAAGGTACACCGTGAAAATGGTAGGAAGGAGTTCTTTTATTTCCTTCTGACCATCATTGCTGTGCTCACCGTCACTTATATTTATGATGATCAATCACAACACAGCCGCAC
This sequence comes from Amanita muscaria Koide BX008, assembly GCA_000827485.1. Lineage (NCBI taxonomy): Eukaryota > Fungi > Basidiomycota > Agaricomycetes > Agaricales > Amanitaceae > Amanita > Amanita muscaria. Next base: position 151,609 of record KN818222.1, read on the forward strand.
TGTAGCATAAAATACCGTAACAAGGAACATAGAACTACACCTCAGGCTTGTCTTTAACCATTCTGGCACTAGTAATGCATGTTTGCGAAAGTTTTGTACTTTGTCAGATCCTTGGACGATGCCAACTTGGCAACGGAAAGCGAAATATCAGATTAGCAGATCATTATATTCTACAACGTAATGTCCAAGTCATGCATAAAACACGGCGCCCTCTCAGTAGATGCAATACCAGGTCAAAAAGGTCAAGGAATATCTTGAAAAAACAGTTGTTCAATTTATCCGAAGATACGTAACTTGAGCAGCTTACCTTTGAAGTTGTAGGTGCCGCCGCCGTTGTGCTGACCGTCACCTATGTTTGTATTTCCGTACTGTGTTTCAACGTTGATTTCGTAGTGTTGTCGATCACGGTTATCGACTGCAGTGATTCTAGCAAGTGCATGTAAAACGGAGAGAATAAGCGCACCATGAACTGGGCCGTGATTGTTAACGGTATTTACATTGTTCACCCCGTTGTTCACCCCGATGTTGGTGAAAGTAGGGTGTCCACTTATGCTAAAATTCTGTGCTCCTTGAAACTGAGTGGCGAAGGAACTGATCGTTGGCTGGGCAATTGCCACAGGGTATGGCGACTGGGTACGACTCGTACGAGATGCATTCCGAACGTCAGGTTGGTGTCGTGGATGAGATCCATGGGTATCTGCCAGTGCGGTAGCATGTTCTGATGTCCGCATTAAGCCAATAGTTCATTTACACTCACTTGGTCCTTCCTGCTCAGTAGCAGACACCCGAGGGTCGTCCGGTGTCAAAATGTCGGTGGGTGTGACTTTGTGACGTTCTTGTTGAAAAAGACGAACAACCCATTGCTTACACCTCTCGTAAAATTTTTGAGGGTGGGCGGGTTGAGGATAGATCTCAGCTTGGTTCATATTTGAGTGCGGGACCACTACGGGTTGACGTTGTTAGCTTATAAGGGGGAGCGAGTGAGTGAGCTCAAGACAAAAGACATGTTACATAGCCTTCTTCACAACATTAGAACTTGATTGATGTATAGCCTCGAACTGAATTGATAGTACCTTAAGTAGAACATAGCCAGAG
>KN818222.1:152942-169756 GCA_000827485.1 Amanita muscaria Koide BX008
GTATCACTTGCCAAGTTGGGTGTTCTCAGGAACTGCAGTGTTCTTCGGAGTGTGTGTGAGGTAACCGCGAGGAGTAAGGGTACAGCCTCAGGCCAGTCCCTCTGTACATAATTTCGCGATACCAGCGATGGCTGTCATCGCATACAATACGATCGCTGAATGCGTGACCAGTCAAACCTGATATCAGGTCGGCGAGGACAGTAGTCGACGACCATGAATGAATGGGCCATGTCAAGTAGCAGCGAAGGGTCGATGACAAGAATTGCTTCAGTACCCATTGTGTAGAGGTGGGAGAACAGAGGGTGACGATGGCATAAACAAGCGTGGAGCAAATGTACGGTATACTATGTACAAAGAGTCCTTAACAGCCGTCGATCGGCGTTTCATTCTATTTCTCCAAGCATTCGCCGACTAGTAGGTCAAGCACAACATCACTGGCTTTGATGAACGCTCTACGATGACAGTTAACATATATTTTGTTCTGTTAAATAAGATAAAACCTACTTGGCGCGTTGAGGCATTTTGTGCATTTTGCGTCGTTCGTCAAGTCCAAAACCAGACCCGAGTTTCATGTCGGGCCGTCGGCATCAGGCGTTGCGGTACTTCTCCAACCAATTCATGATCACCTCGTGGCGTCTCTCCATCTTGGCCTTCACAATCTCGACGTTGCGCTCATGCTCGTTTTCTTTTCCGGGTTGCATGGCAGTTGGGGGATATTGCAGTTGCACGTCGACTCGAGCGAAAAATTACATAATACTTGACGTCAAAAAAAACAAAAACAAAAAAAATAATCATTCACACTCACGCGATAGTTCTATTATCGGTTGTTGCAAGAGTACCTTACCCCCAATTTCATCGATCTCCTTTCACTTAAACTTGGACGAATGAAGAAGGGAAAAAATGTATAGTCCAGAAGAAAAGAAAGGAAATAGTCCAGAGCAATTAGTCCGTAACAATAGTCCGGGTATAAAACAGTCCACAACCAAGATAGTCCGTAGTCCAAGAGCCAGACAGTCCAAGAGCATGAGTCCAAGAGCAAGACAGTCCGATAAATGAAGAAAATCGTCGTCAACCACAACAAAAAACCTCCGCCCATTGAAGAGAGGATGAGGGTTCCAACCTGGCCGCTTTCAAGAGCGTCGCAGATAACTACGTCCGCCCGCCCTTTTTTGTGGGTCTTGCCGGTCACAGGGCGACACTCGACAGTTGCCCTGTCGAATGTCATAACTCCCCCGGAAGTCAGGACCAGCCTGACTCCACCATCATCCGAGGTTACCATGACCTTCTCCCTGTTTCCTTCCAACCTGGTCCATCGACCGGTCCGCGCGCGTCTTCTGCCAGTCGCCAGTCGCCAGTCACCCCTATGCATGTTGCGATCCATGGTAGAAAGGGAGGGATAGGATGAGACAAGGCGTCAGCAAACATTGAACGAAAAGAGATAGGGAGTATATTAGCTCTTACCTTGACACCTAGAAGATGGTTGTCGTGAAGAAGAATGGCTCACGCGAGTACGACAGGTTTTAAAGCCGGAGTACGATTGTCAGCCGCACGATCGGTCAGCCACGAAATTGCTCCACAAGTCCTGAAGCTCATTGGAAAGTGTAGGGTTGAATTGATTGGTGCGCCATCACGGCGCTGTCCAGGATTGTTCTTCTTTCTCCTACAACATGTAGACGGCCTCAGTGGACTATCCTGAATAGAAGCCATTGTAACGAAATCAAAACCAGATATGCCGGATTCAGGTGTAAGGTACCTCCGAGGCTCAGCGGAGTATGTAACTCCGCCGATGATAGCCTCTTGCATCACACATGATGACATTGATAGTAGCCATTAATAATTAATAAAGCTTGCTATATAGCCAAATCGGGTGTCCTTCCGCGCCGTTCTTATCGTTCTGACTTAACCTTCGAACCAGAGGCGATGAAGGCATCAAACAAGCAAGAACCTAAGCCAATTCGACTCGCACTACGCGGCGATAGCCTTCTGAACGAACCCCGGTTCAACAAGGGCACAGCGTTTACTATTAGAGAACGAAAGGAGTTTGGACTCGGAGGTCGATTGCCCTTCCATGTCAACACGCTTGAACAGCAGAGCAAAAGGGCATATGGTCAGTTGAACGACATAGAGGGCGATTTGAGGAAGAATGAGTGAGACCTTTTAATCGATTGGGGTTGTCTCTTCTAATCTGGGAACACTAGATTCATGCAAAGCATGAAAGAACAAAACTGGGTGTTGTTTTACGAACTGTTAAGACAACATTTGAGGGAGCTAGTACCGATTATCTATACCCCCACTGAAGTCAGTCTTTTCATCAATCATCTTGGCGCATATATCGACGCACTGATTTAGGCAGATGCAATAGCCAACTACTCACATTTATTCCGGAAAAGCGAAGGCCTCTATCTTACCTTCCCGAACCAGGATTCAATGGGAGAGGACTTTCTCGAACAGACAAAAGGCAAAGCGATTGACTTGATTGTTTGTTCAGACGCAGAAGCTATCTTAGGCATTGGAGACCAGGGCGTTGGCGTGAGTCCATTATATGCGTGTATGCGTGTAAAATTGACCCCAACCGATTCAGGGTATCCAAGTGAATTTTTGATAATTTTGACGGTGGTTCCTCCTAAACTAACCTAATGCAGATTTCGCTCGCGAAGTCGGCACTTTATACGTGAGTTCCATGGTTCATGTGTAAACAAGTAGGACACGCTTGCGACTCTGCGAGCAGTTCGATCGGCGGTGTTGATCCAAACAAGACCTTGAGTGTCGTGCTAGACGTTGGAACAGACAACCAGGAGTTGCTGGATGATGACTTGTACATTGTAAGCGGCACGACTGGGTTTATGCATATTTGTTGATTTCAGTAAAGGGTTGGCCTCATAATCGCGTTAGAGGGGAAGAGTACGACAAGTTTATCGACAAGTGAGCTTATGATGTCCACCCTTCTACCGCGATCTTTAGATGGACATAGGTTCGTGCAGTTGGTGCGCAAATATTATCCTCACAGCTTGTTACATTTCGAGGATTTTGGCGTTTCGAACGCCCACCGTCTGTTGACTCTTTATCAAGATACACACGCCGTTTTTAACGACGACATGTACGTGGTTTCTTGAAGATGGACCATTTTTCTCATTTGCGTGTTGAAGCCAAGGAACAGGAGCCGTCACTTTGGCGGCCCTTATGGGAGCTATTGCTGTCACTAAGAGCAGGTTGAGCGAGCAGAGAATTGTCATCTTCGGTGCAGGTTCTGCAGGATCTGGAATAGCGACGCAGATAAGGGACGCGATGGTGAAAGCCGATGGTGTATCTGAGATTGAGGCAAATGGAAAGTTCTGGCTTATCGATAGGTGCACAGAGAAGATTGTGATTGGACGGACAACTGACCCACGACAGATACGGCCTTATCAAACAGTCACTTGGGGATGACAAGATACGCGATAATTTGAGAGCATATGTCCGACCAGACGACGAGTGGCAGGATGTAGCTCACGACGATGGGAGGGTAGATCTCTTGAAGGTCGTGAAGAAAGTAAAGCCCACCGTTCTGGTAGGGTGCTCAACGAAGGCAGGCGCATTCACCAAGGAAGTCATCGAGGCAATGTCAGAATCCTGCGAACGTCCGATTATTTTCCCGCTGTCGAATCCAAGTAGACTTGTTGAAGTGGAACCAGAGGAGGCAATGAAGTGGTCGAAAGGAAAAGCCTTGATCGCTACTGGAAGCCCGTTCCCGCCCGCAACATTGACAGACGGTCGCAAGTACAAGTAAGGCTATTCTTGGTTTCGGAAAAAGTACACTGATGGTAACTCATATCAATAATTTTAGAGTTGCAGAGTGCAATAGTGAGTCCATAAACAGTACCAGACGGCAAGATTTATTGTGATAATTTTAGACGCTCTTATATATCCTGGCTTGGGATTCGGTACTATGCTCGCACAGCCCCGTAAACTTACAGATAGCATGATCGTTTCCGGCGCTCAGCGCCTTGCCTCTCTCTCTCCAGCATTGCAAGATCCAGACCAAGGACTGTTACCCGATTTTGGCGATGCTCCACAAGTCAATTTCGAGATCGGAGTTGCGGTGGCAGAAAAGGCAGTAGAGGAGGGTATTGCAACAGCCCCATGGGTAGAGGACGTGAAGGCCGGGAAAACAACAGTGCGAGAACTGGCATTGGAGAAACTTTGGCTGCCAAGGTACAGCGAGTATGTTTATGACTCCGAGGGGGAATTGTAATACAATCACAAATATGGACAAATAACGATATTCTCCTCATCGTGACCACAAGCGACCCCAAAAAGCAGCTAGCTACTATGGCAGACGTGAAACCACCATTATCTCCAGATGCTATGCAGGGTGTCGTGCCTACAGCTGCACCTATACCTGGGGTGCCCATAACTATCCCTGTGGTGTCACCACCGGGATCTGTACCACCCACGAGCCCAGAAGAGAAGTCTGAATCTGTGGAGCCAGAGTACGCATGCGAAACGCTCTACATTCAAAACTTGAACGAGAAGATTAAAATCGATGGTACGCATGAGCTTTCGTGGTTTCTTATTTCTGGTTCTTACCCACGCGTTCTGTCTTGCATCTACAACACATCACTGCACGACCCTCTCCTTCCTCAACTATCACTATCCATGAATCTACCTTGAAATATGGAATGCCCGCCTAGTCCTGAAAGCAACACTACGAAGTCTGTTCAAGTCGTACGGCGAAGTGGTCGACGTAGTGGCGCACAGTAATCTACGGATGAGAGGGCAGGCTTTCGTCTCGTTTTCTTCAAAAGAAAGTGCACGGACAGCTTTGAAGGATGTGCAAAGGTTCCCTTTATACTCAAAACCTATGGTGAGATTTTCCACTTTTAAAGTTTGTGGTATACGCCCACTCACGCTACCGCACAGCAAATCTCATTTGCAAGAAAACGGTCGGACGCAGTCGTGAAAAAACTAGATCCGTCGCAGTACGACGGCCATAAAGAAGCGCGAGATGAACATAAGAGTGCGTTCTACCCTCTTTTTCCCCTCTAGTAGGAATCTGACAGTTGGTTGGTCAACAGAGAGAACGCGGTATACCAACCCATTGAAACAGAAGTTCAAGGCTAAGCGAATGAGTAAGTGTCAGACGTTCTCGTCCTCTGCAAGATGCTTATACATTTCTTCTACAGTGGATGGTGCTGCGGCAATGCTAGCTCCCAAACGCCCGAACGTCCAGATGCCAGACGAATATCTCCCACCAAACAAGATTCTCTTCTTGCAAAATCTGCCCGAAAGCGTCACCAAAGAGCAACTTGTTGCTCTATTTTCTCAGTTGCGCCATATCCGTTTGTTGTCCTTGACACCACCTAAATACGATGCCTAGGTACCCCAATCTGTACGAAGTGCGGCTTATCCCCACCAAAAGGGATATTGCATTCGTGGAATACTTTGATGAAAGCAGCGCAACTGTGGCGAAGGATGCATTGCATAATTATAAACTGGATGGAGAAAACAAGATCAAGGTCGGTCCTTCTAAATCGCCTCTTTGGATATGCGCTGATGGCATGACAGATCACATTCGCTCGGAAATGAGGCAATGGGATTCCTGCCTTGTGGCTGTCGTATGGGATATCCCTCCCTGTTTTCTTGACATGTATCAGTTACATTCTGTCTGGGTCGCCATCGACGACTTAGTTACTACTAGTAATGACCGTGCATGTATTTGGTGTATTCTAGTAAACCTGGTGTTTTTCGAGATCGTGAGAACGAGCCCTCGCTGGCATCCGAATCCTTACATCACAACGGCAACCAGGACTGCCTTTCATAAAACTGTCATTTAAAAACGCCGTGCCTTTGATTGCTCCGATGCAGTGATTAATGGAGCTCGCGCCACCTTGTATTCTTTAACTTGTAAGTTTAAATTTTTTACGAGTTGCAGAATTTGATAATGGCATACAGCTCACGCCCGGCCCATTTTGACACGTCGTGGTCCGTGGAACACATACAGATAGGATCACTTCAAGCATGCATTCTCAAACAAGCAACTATGCCGTTCCCAAAATGTTGTCAAAGGACGTTTGCTATCAGTGCCAACAACTTCGTGTTTGAAACACTGCTTCGGGGAGGCGAAAGGCCCCAAAAACCCCTGTCGCATGGTAGTATTCGTTGAAGGCGCGGCCAAGTCAAATATTCATCCATTCTTTACGTTTTCCATGGAGGACCATCAGGACTTGTGAACTTGTTATTGACGCATGATACATGATGCCAACCGGCCCATGCTATACAAACCATCATTCATACAACCCCCCTCTCACAGCACCACGGCACGTACGCTGATACCGGTGCTTTCAGATATCAGTTGAATGATCGCGTCCACAGGATCCTGACTCTTGGAATGTACTTATACTTCATCAATAGGTAACATGCTTCCTGATTCTCTGTTGCTGCCGTCATGTGTTCTATACGCTCTTTTTTCACCCTCATTCTCATTTCCATTCCTTTAGCTTTAGGATTCGTGATCATTACCCCCAGCTCTGCAAACAGTTGGAGAAATTCAGGCCCCCAGCTCCTAGAATGGCAGCTCGCTGGATCTGATCCCGCCACCTTTGCTGTTGTCCTTACCAGTGTTGACGGTACTGTAAACCAACTTCTTGCTGCGGATGTTGAGAGCAATCGTTGGTCGACGGACGTCAACCCACCCAGCGGTGGTTGGCCAGTTGGCACCTCCTTCAACTTTCGTGTCAACTTCGTCAAAGACGCTAATGATCTCAACACCACATTTGCCTCATCTCAATTATTTAACATTGAAGCTGTTGTGCCGGTGGATACCACTACCTCACGCGCTCCAGTGCCATATACTCCGACACCTACCTCGTCGACTATTTCATCAGTCACCTCACCCTCGAGTGGTACATTGACCACCTCATCCTCGAGTGCTACAATGACAACCTCATCTACCTCGAGCGCTTCATCTTCGAGGGCTACCTCGATTGCCTCATCTTTGAGGGCTACCTCGAGCGCCTCATCCTCGAGGGCTACATTGACCACCTCATCTACCCCGAGCGCCTCATCTTTGAGGGCTACATTGACCACCTCATCTACCCCGAGCGCCTCATCTTCGAGGGCTACATTGACCGCCTCATCTACCTCGAGCGCCTCATCTTTGAGGGCTACATTGACCACCTCATCTACCCCGGCGAGCGCCTCATCTTCGAGGGCTACCTCATTTGCCTCATCTTTGAGGGCTACATTGACCGCCTCATCCGTGACCTCGAGCGCCCCACCTTTGAGGGCTACATTGACCACCTCATCTGCCTCGAGCACTTCATCTTCGAGGGCTACCTCGAGCGCTACATTGACCACCTCATCTACCTCGAGCGCCTCATCATTGACGACTAAATCGACTTCTTTCTCAACTACTTCATCGACCCGTTCAACGACGTCTCCGGCGAATAAAACTACTAGTTTAACGCCTTCACCTAACTCTACAAGCCCGCAGTACTCAACTTCCCATTTCACAAGCCCGCCGTACTCAACTTCCCATTTCCGCACGGCTGGTACAAGCACGGCCATGAAGGCAGGAAACAGTCCTAGAGCCGCTACTGTCTCACGTACAATTCTGTGGAGGACATTTAGGTAGAGCAATTTGTTTGTCGTCATGATTTGTTTCATTGAGCGCTTGTACTGCTTATTGCTGCGGCACCGAGTGCCAAGGCCCAAGTATAGCCATAGAGTAGTAAGTAGCTATGTTTAGTGCATAGGTCGACGAACTTCCTATTATACATCATCCGCGCATGTCTTCGAATCTTTTAGTCGGCGTCAATGTACGGTATGTCATGTTCTATCCTAAACTTTGTCCAGTCTTTCCATCTTTCCGCCATATAATCGTACACCAACTCCCAATCTCGACATGTATGAACTGCACCCTGCCTCTCAACGGTGAAGTTTCTCTTTCTAAAATCCCCAGGTTCGAGAGTAAGATCTCCATCACACAACGTCCACTGCCGTATGTAGTTGAAACAATGATGGATATGTCCCCGCCGTGGTGGACTCAATGCTTCCCATCCCACTTCAAGCGACTCTCGAATGCCCCGCAAGCAATGTAGTTGGTGAAACATGGCGACGGCAAACATGCGTTTTTCAGGACCAAGTCGAACATGGTTATCACCAAGTGCCGCGGTCCATAACCACTCTTCCTTAGCTGCGGGGCCAACAATCGGGTAATGCACGGATTCTTCAACAGTCATTCTTGCTCGCTGGTATTCTGCAGGTAGATATCGTGGATGGTCGCGGCCTAGGAATGCTGTGGTTGAAACCATCAGGAAACTTAGTCGAACTCGTCACCCAATGAAGACCTTACAGTATGACTCGAGAGGCTTCGTGGTATGTAACACCCTCCGTGTGTCCAAAACGGCTTTGACGGTCTTTGCAACGTCAATGAGGGTATACGTCAAGTAAAGTGAGGCTGTCGATAGAACGACGAGTGCAATGATGGTACGCTGCATTGAGTTTCGGTCTGTGTATCGAGACGGACGGGCATAGATAACGGTAGCTTGTAAGCTATTATTGATTTGCAAAGCTGTCCAAACGGATATAACCCGCTGATTCTCGACTCAGGGTCTCTCAGGGTTAAATCAAAAATTTGATGTTGGCGTAAAGTGGCGGTTCCGATCTAAAATAAAGTGGCACATCCTCCCCGTCTTACATCTGGGTTACATACTTCCCCGTCCCCCGAGATCCATCACTGGCGTGGCGCTTCTATACCGCGTTACCCGGTCCGATTATTGAAAAGCCCGCACTCAGACGGAAGTTGTCACATCCAGTATCAGCCAAGGCGATGTCCATCACATACCAACGAGTTCCCAATCCCACTGGTACGTCATGAAACCGCGGTCCTGCATGTCCCTGAAACTCATATATATTTATTAGTGGAACAAGTGGAAGCTACTGTCGCACTATTCACGGATTTGATGAAAGAAGGTGCTAGTACTAGCAACTCCGGTGGTGTGAAGCACCTATTGAATTTTACTAAATTTTAAGACATCGCTGCGCTCTGCCTTTCAGGCGCCCCAGCGTTGATTCCGGACTTAGCAAGGGCAATGATTAAGGCAGGAATCTACGCCGCCGGTGAATATTACCTTGCTACGGACGAAAATGGAGAAATTGTCGGATATACGATGTGGATGCCTCCTGGCCAGGAGATGTTTAGCACGTAAGTACAACAGGAACTCCAACAGAACTATTCCTCTTCTTGAACGCGTGCCAGACCGGAGCAGCGGGCGTTAGGCTTGAACGACTTCATGGTGAAATTACCAGAAGAAGGCAGAGAATATCCAAAGTCATTTGTACGTTCTTGCCTTACGCGCTTGTCAGCTCGATGTCCTGAATGAGGAACTGGTGGCAGTTTATAAAATTCCCGAGTTTTGTAAACACACTACTAGGCCCAACGGTGAGTTATATTCAAGGCCAGATCTCATTGATAATCATATTATCTAGGGTAAAGTTGACTCATGGTGGTTGCACATGGCTATGGTCCGTCGTGATTATCAACACCAAGGTATAGCCAAAACGCTAATTAATATGGTCCGCGATAAGGTGATCTTTTGTTGCTAACGCCATGTTTGATACTTAACATTGACTAGGCAATTGCGGATGGTGCAATCATAGCGCTAAGTACTACTACCGACGAAAACGTACGTTTCAGGTGGACTTGCTGTGCACTGGTATTGAGGCGCTACTTACAGGTTCCGATTTACCAGAAGTGCGGATTTGAATTGAAAGGTACTATGATAATGCCCTCCCCTCTAGGAGAATGGCCATTGCATGTACTTGCTTTACCGCCTAAGTAGCTAGGGACTCGAGACGGGAGGAATACACGTATGAATCTCGGCGCTATTTGCCTCAGTTCGCGGAACTTGCCGACCATCTTAGTGTTCTATTCTTGTCACCATTTTTAAGTACGGAGGGCCACCTCATGGACATTGGACACTGCCCCTCTCAAGTTAGATATCCACCCTTCCCAGACGAACAACGAAGACTACAACCAACTTCATGAGAGACTCACAGGAAGAAATAATTGGCTTGTTGGACCAACAAGAAATTCGCCGCGGTGGCGATGATAATGAGAAAGGCAAGGCTTCGGGCACACTTAGTTTAATTGAACTAACACCGAAAACAGGGCATCAAGTCTTGGGCAAACCTAACCTAACACTAATCGTCGTTGCAATTTTGTCTATACTTATTGCTATTGACATTTCCGCCTATGCCTACATCGCTCGCCTTCTAACATCCCAAGTGGTCATTGACGATCTAGAATTCAAAAGCTCATACGTTGGACTGGACGAATTGTACAAGCTTGGGAGCTTGAAACCGAGTCATTACAACCGAACGTTAAATATGCCAAGGACGGCGATACAAGTGAATAGAAATGAACCGGACAAATTCTCGTTCCCCGGTTCTCACCAATGGCTAAGTAATTTTGGCACTTTGGCACCCCCCGACCGTCACCTGCAAGTTAGTAACTCGGTAAGCGTAATCTAATAAATATTCGCTTCGTTAATGAATGCCATTTGCTTTCCCAGGTCCGCACGCTCCTGCAATTCAGAGTCTTAGATTTTGGCATGGAAAAATGCACACTTGCGCTTCGCCTTCCTGCGCTTGGTGACAAACTCCCTCACCCTTATCGTTTTGGAGATGGTAGCGCACAGGAAATATCACTTCACGTGTGCCAATTGGACTATGCACGCACGCTTTCAGAACGTGTAACATGGAACAACAAACCACGGTGTTTGAAGGGCGTGACTATCATACGAGGTGTTGCCGGCACCGAAGTGGAGTCGGAGCCTTTTTCTTGCGCTTCTGGCTCCCATCTTGCGTACGAGATCTCTTGTACAGAAGATAATCCAAGTTGCCTCGTTGATGTCTGGTCAAATCAGAATGCTACTTGGGGTGCGCGAATTTTCCCTCGCGTATCACGATGCAGAATGTGCTGAGAAGATTTCTTTTTAGGAATGTTTTTATATCAGTACCAGACCTTGTGATCAACGAAAGACATAATGATGTTGCTTACGGAGTTTGGCGGGATGTTAGCCACATTTTACGTCCTTTACGTCCACCTCCAAGCCTTTCTTGATTCCATGTTTGGCTAGACTAGTGAAGGTTCGCCACCTTGAGAATCATGCCCATCATATAGTCCATTGCAAGGCGGATTGTTACCCGCTCTCACATTGGGAGTGTAGAAACCCATATATTCCAGGTAGAACATTTTCGCATAATGTTAATCAACGTCTCATTACTAGTATACTACGCCTTCTGCATACAATCATATCAACTGAATGGGAGAAAATTATTTCTATTTGCTAAACGGTGCCTTCGGTGGCTGCCTATCATCGTATTAGTTTTTTTAATGGCGATGCTGGAGAAACTCGCCCTTGCTTAGTTCGAAGCCTCAGTCCCGGTGTCAGGAGCGAATAAGAATGTAGCGTCATGTCTGGAATTGATCATGTCTACAAATTATAAGGAGTCAATTGAAGTTACTATTATTAGCAAGCGCACCGCCAGTCGAGATTTCCCTCTTTTGTTTGAGAGGCATCGCACCTGCCAAGGAAGCGATGGCAAGGAAGGTAAAAACTATGCCAAACAAGCGGTTCATGGTTGCAATAGCTTTTAGTTTGGGGAGGAGTCAGGAAACTAAAGCAATACATTTGGAGCACACACACTTTTTATAAATTTGCACAAACCTAAGTCCATTCGTGTGGATACGTCATACCGCAAGATATCAACTTCTAGTGCCGGTGTTTTTTGCGCGGTGGCGGTCATAACACCCACCCCTGTTTAGTGATAACACCATCAACTACGGAGGGGAGTGCGGTTAAACTTCCATTAGAGGTGGAGTATGGATTTGGTATGGTAAAGCACGTATGAAGGATAGCGACGGCGCCACACTTGTCAGGCACAATGCATATCCGTCCTTGAGCGGAGATCTCATTCTTGTGCTTCCCTGTGATCGCGTATAAATTGTGACGGCAATGCCTGGCCTTCTGAGCATTTTTTTTTTTTTGGAAAAACGCCACAAGAACAATGGCGCGCTAGAACCAGGAAACCTGCGGACACAGGATAAACAAACATCAAGAATCAATGATATTCGTCTAAACCCGTAATCGGGTTTTGGGTGGTGGATCTCTGCAGTGCCTTGAAGCAAGACGGGGACATGGACGACGTAAGTGTATGTAATAAAGCGTGCCGGTGGCGTATAATGTCACCTTATTTATAACATTAATACATACCCGTAAATTCCGGGCAGGAATGATTGGATTCAAGCTGCAGTATGTAATTGCACTAGAAGCGGTCGTAGACAGGGCCGATATGTGTGTACATAGTAGTTGAGAAGCTGTCAACATTAGCTTAGAGTGATGAGAAACAAAAATACATGCACCGTACATCACTCGCCCTTGAAGCCGTCCACACCGATACTCTGATCGTGTCGCATGATTGAAGTACAACAGTGGGAAAAATTTGGGTTCACAGGCGCTTATGTAACCTGCCATAAGCATGGATATCCGTTTGAACCGGTGATCGAAGAAGAGTGGTTCGGGCCACAGCGAGTATAGATAAACCTGAAGATCAGTCACGGCGAGCCACAGCGGAAATGCTTGTTCGCGATGCAGCGTTTGTTGTCAAGTTCGTCTTTCCATATTTAGTCACACGACGGCCTCACGCCAATTGTGTCCCATGGTCGGACAAGTTCCTCACGCGTTCAAATGACCACAAGAATGTTCATCAAGTGGCTACTTTCGACATATTTTATGAGAAGGAGGAACATTAAAACGGCTTTTCATTGTCGCCATTGATGCGATGATAGATACCGGTTACGGTCGGGCCGGTCAACACATCACCCGAACTCAGATCGTCATCATAATCTCCGGTTCACGATGGCAGTGCGACTCGGATTCACACATCCACCACGTCAAGCCGATTCCGAATATGAGTGGGTATATAAACTCGTCAACTTTTAGGGCAGAAGCTCGACATAAGGTCAGCTATTTCCACCTACACGCAAGAAACCACGATGGAGATAACTTCCAAATCCACCCTCACGTTTCTCCTCCCTCTTTCCCTTGCCGTCGTCTCATATGTGGTATTTCGTCGCTCAAAGAAGCTGCCGGCACCTTATCCACCAGGGCCGCCTGCCAAACCAATCATAGGCAATGCTTTTGACATCCCGTTCAAGAAGCCGTGGCTCAAGTACATGCAGTTGGGAAAACAATTTAACAGTCCGTTATTTCTCAATTTCTGACATGCGGAGATCTGATATTTCTCTCCAGGTAACATCATTCATCTGTCTGTCATGAACACGCACATTGTCGTTCTTCAAACGATAGAAGATATCACAGAACTCCTAGACAGAAGGTCCGCAAAGTATTCAAGCCGAATGCCAAGTCCAATTTTCCCATTGTATGTTTTGTGTGCAAATATATATGTTTTCTAGACTCACTAATCGTCCCACTAGAGTTGGCATAGAAAACTTTACTCCGTTCCTTCCATACGGAGACGCTTTGCGAAAACATAGGAGACTATTGGATGAAGGCATAAAGAAAGATATGATACCGTCGTATCATCAAATTCAGGGAGAGAAGGTTCATATTTTGCTTGATCAGCTCCTTCGTGATCCCGCTGGATTCAAAGAGCACTGTAAAATGTTAGTTATTTCCAATGCTTAAAAGTTGAGGTTAGCTGACAAGAGCTCCGCGTCATGTTATCAAGGTTAGGTACCTCGATTACGATGGCTGTGGCGTTTGGATATGACCTGGTCCCTGGACATAGAGATCAATACGTTGAATTGGCTGAGTTTGCGGTCAACACGGCCCAGGGATTGGTATTGCCAGGGCGCACTCTCATTCCAGTCTTTCCGTTTCTAAAGCACATACCGACCTGGTTTCCTGGTGCATTTACTCAGCGGCTCTGTGCCCGGATCAAAAAAGCAGCGGTCGAATACCGGAACCAGCCAGTCGAGTTTGTAAAGAAAGATATGGTGCAGTGCAAATCTTATATTTGACACCTGCAGAACCCTATATCACTTTCTAGGCAGCAGGCTTATCGAAGCGTTGCGTGTTGCAACAACTGATAGAAAGCCACACAGACGATAACGGTTTGTGTAAAGACGAAGAAACAATAAAGGATGCAATGGCAGGCTTATACCTAGGTATGTTGCCCCTTCTTCCGCTTGCTCTTTATGTTATGTTAATTAACCCCATACGCAGCAGGAGTAGAGACGGTTAGTTTTCACACCAATTTGGCATCTTCCTCGATAAATTTCATTCATGTCCTTGCCAGATGCAGACAACGGACACAGATTTCATAATGGCCATGACAATCCATCCCGATGTCCAGAAAATGGCCCAGCAAGAGATAGACCTTGTCATAGGGAAGGACCGACTCCCAACGTTGGACGATAGACCGTCTCTACCGTATGTCGAAGCCGTGTATCGTGAGGTTTTGCGTTGGCGGCCTGTTACGCCTCTCGGCTTTCCCCACTCCACTGTCGAAGACGATATATATAAAGATCTTTATATTCCAAAAGGCATGATTTACTCTGTTTGGACAATCGGTGTGACAATTGACCGCCAACTTACAGGCGCCATTATAATACCGAATGTTTGGTGCGTTCCGAGAAAAAGAGCGCCATCGCTTGACTCACCGGTAACCCACGGATAGGGCAATCACTCGGAATGAAGAAAGATACCCAGAGCCAGAGTTGTTTCGTCCAGAACGGTATTTCACGGAAGAAGGGACGCTAAACAAGGACACCGTTAGTTATGTATTTGGGTTTGGACGAAGGTAAAAAAAGTCGATGTATTGAAAATTTGGCCCGAATTCTCACCCTTGAATTATAGAATCTGTCCAGGCAGGCACCTGGCCGAAACTGCGGTCCGTTCTCATCCCCACTAGTTGGATACTGTTGCTGAACGACGACTTCCACTTCATTAGGTGTGGCTAATGATCGCCTCGGTATTGGCGACATTCAACATCTCCAAAGCAAGGGACGAGCATGGCAATGAGATTGACGTTGACGATCAAGCATTCACCGATACGCTGGCAATGTAAGTCGAGAGTATAAATGCAGTTTTTACACTTTTTATTGATATTGATGCTGGCAGGCACCCATTACCATTTAAATGCTCCATCACTCCTCGTTCTCAGCAAGCAGAGTCACTTGTTCGCGAGGCAGCATTTGCTGCAACGCGCCAACTTTAGATAGTTACATTGTATAATACGCACATGTCGGATCATCTTTTAGATACAAGCATTATTGCACCTTCTGATCTTCGGTGAGAACCGCTATTTTGCGATTACAGTTACTCTCAAACTTTTCCCATGGCGTGTTTCTGTGTATACTAAGTATACATACCCTCTCTATACTTTCTGAACACAAGAGCCATACGAAAGGGTTCCCCAACGCAGCCGAAACCTCCAAAAGAGCTGCTGCATGTCATGCGAGCAACAGATCTGTTGGGAAAGAGATTGGTGAGTGGAGACAAAGCGAGCGCGACTAGACTGTCCAAAGGTTGGTCCGGGCCAGGTCCTGCCAATTTTTGCTGGCCCTGCCCCGAGGGTCGGCCAGATCAGGACCGGTCCGCACATTTTTTGTACAATTTGCAGTTGCAAAAACTCGATCAGTTCAAAATCCGTCCACAAGAGTATTTACTATTCACAGACTATATAACAAATCCACAGTCGACATATGAGAATAATAGACATATAGGTGAAAGTTTTTCCCGAAACCTTGAGGGAAACATGAATCTTCTATGTACAGAAGGGCGTAAAAGATATATAATAGTCAGTCTCTTCGGGTCGTTACGCACTAGGCATGTCCACAATAGCTGGTCCATTCTATCAACAGTCGTCAACGGATAGCTTACCAAGTGAAACGTTCAATAAAACCTCACCTTGATCCCTGTCAATGCATGTCAAATCGTTGTCATGAAAGGCTTTAGGAGAACATTTGCTCTTCATGCAATAAACGATGAAGTTCTGCTGTAGTCCAGGATTCAAGGAGGGAGAGCGAAGCGAGGAAGACAGCAAAGATATTAGGCCACACAGGCAACGACTTCAATCGTCTGAAAAGGAATAGGACGAGACACAAGTACTTCTTTGTTCTGGTGTGACGCGTTTCATTTTTGTCCCATCAGGGTTGAGAACGATGGGTATATGCGCAAATTGGGGGACTTGGCATATTGCATAGAGGTCTAGGTGAGAGCGAGAGACCGCACCCATTCCCGAAATGGTTTGTTCAACACGGTCTAGACAGCACAAACTTCACTACGCAAGACGTGCGGAATTCCCGTTTCATAGTCGTCCACAACGGTATGTAGGGAATAAGCCGGATTTGAGGAGAATAGGGGGTCGAAAGGGATAAATGAGCATCCCTGACGTCCCCGAATCCTGGGTTGTCTGTCACTCTGGGTCCTGCAAGTGAATGTTGAATTGGGATATACAAAACAACCGCGCTGGCGACTCACGTATGTATGCGCAATCGAGGGGCCTCCGGTGAACGAAAGCGGTTACAATACAATACAATATTCATCAGTTAGTAATAGCCTAAACCTCATTCTCTTCGTCATCGTGATGCAAATAGGGAGTGTCATCAAGATCAATGACATCGTCAGCATCGGCCTCCAACCCTCCCTTCTCTGGCGTCAAATTTAGGGACATAGACATCGCCATCTCCAAGATGTACCGCAAGGACCCCAACACAGTCGACAAACCTCCTTGTCTGACATTGAACGGGCTGCTCTCCTTGAGGACTCCTTCATGCGTAATAGTCACGAAGATGTAAGAGAGAC
>KN818222.1:214604-252497 GCA_000827485.1 Amanita muscaria Koide BX008
GCATGCGTTAAGTACTGTCGGGATTCGGAGAACCCTTTGCTACATGACCTTGCAGGGCGAATTGTGTATGAAAGACCAGATGAGATGTTTATGCCATAGTCTGTACTCTGCAGACTACAAATTGATATTGTTCTATGGAGTTTCCTTTGGAATCCAATGAGCACAGATACATTGTGCGATTAAAGGCACTACAAGTAAAATCAGCTCATCGCAGCGTGCAAGAAGCAGAAACTCACTGAAAAAGGGTGGTTATCGGCTATAATTAATAACAATATGATTCGGAATTCCAAGATTAATGCGGGTCACGGTGTCTTCTTTGCCCGGCGCCGGCGTTGTAGAGTCGTTGTGGAAGTATAGAGGCGTTCAAGTTGATGTTCCTGCAGTGCAGTCTAGTATCATGTAATAATTAACTTTGTAATCAAGGACGGATCAATATCTTCGTCAGCGATCGCACGCGGCGCATGTTGCCATCTCTTCAGCAATTCAAATGGCCTGTTCTCGTTTTCGACCGCCGCTTGCTTGACCTGAACGCAAACCCACTGAGTGGACGCACAGCTGAGAGCATCCGAGCAAGTCCTACTACAGAGATGGGAATATGGTGATGAGGGTACGTTTAGTGGAGAGGAACCTGAATGTTTGCTGATGTCGGTGACAAAACTCTGCCGGTCCCGAGTGAAGTTTGAAGTTATCCTGTGACGCGTACCAAAACGGCCACTGTTGTTGGGATCATCGAGCTACCTAACCTTGAGCGAAGACGGCATAGTAGTGGATTCAACCTCTGTGCAAAAGAAATATCAACACTTTACTACAGTGTTTCGATGGATCTCAATGCTCAACATCAAAAATCTAACCCGTTCAACACTTAGTTCGTTAACCCTGCCTCAAGTCGCGTTGACGAGGAAGCTGTGGAGCAATTTCGTGGCTGACCGATCGTGCGGCTGACGGTCACAATCCGACTTTAAACCCTGTCTGGCTCGCGCGAATCATTCTTCTTCACGACCACCGTCTTCTATCGATGGCTCAAGGTAAGAGCCAACATGCGTCCTATATCTTGTTATATTTGCTGACGTCTTCTCTCGTTCTCTCACTCCGCTTCTATTTCTCTCTACCGCTGTGGGCCACGAACACACTGACAGGGGTGACTGGCGACTGGCGACAGAAGACGCGCGGACCGGCCGATGGACCAGGGTGGAAGGAAACAGGGAGAAGGTTATGCTTACCTCGGGTGACTGTGGAGTCAGGCTGGTCCTGACTTCCGGGGGAGTTATGACATTCGACGGGGCAACTGTCGAGTGTCGCCCTGAGACCGGCAAGACCCACAAAAAAGGGCGGGCGGACGTAGTTATCTACGACGCTCTAAAGCGGCCAGGTTGGAACCCTCACCCTCTCTTCGATGGGCGGAGGTTTTTTGTTGTGGTTGATGACGATTTTCTTCCTTCATTCATCGGACTAATCTTGCTCTTAAACTGTTATGCTATTGGACTGTCTGGCTCGTGGACTACTCATGGTTGTGGACTATTTTATACCCGGACTACTGTTACGGACTAATTGCTCTGGACTATTCTCTCTCTTCTGGACTATACACCTTTTTTCTTCCTTTAACCGTCCGGATTCGAGTGAAATAAGATTGATAGGAAAGATAAGTGGGTTCTCCTCTTGCAACAACTGGAATGGTCAACAAAGTCTTGGCAAAAGCAGTGGGTGAAATGGCGAGGGTTGCTGCCTCGATCGCTCATGCGCATGTGCAAGTGCAACAACAATACGAGATCCAAGAGCATTTGACGACGTATCCACTAAGACGACCTTTCAATTGTCTTGAATGGAAAGGGGTTATTCCAACGTAGCAGTAGATCCATTTACTCGGCTCCGTTTCAGGCAAGAAAAAAACAGACAAGACATACGCCTTGGATGATGCGGTTGCCAGTGTACTCAGAAGGCGGTTCATTAACCTGGGAGACGTGGGACTGGTTGTGTCGACCAGAAAAGTGACAAAAAAGATCGTGGCACATCCGAACCAGGAACAGCTCTTGAGTTAATTCACCGTGTTGAGGTTAATGAAGCATACGTCAAACTAACCCCATGTTACCCAACGAACCATCTTACAGATCGCATATTTGGTTCGACCACAAAAGGAACATTAGATTGTGTTAATGCCACAGGCACATCTTGTCTTTTCCGGCGTGGAGCGGGAACAATTCCAGTAATGAACCACACTTACTATACAAGAAATATTAGTTTGCGTTGATGTTGTCCGTGTGGGAGCGGGAACAATTACTTGTACCCCAGTAACGAACTAATGACTTACCACACAGTCTGTCTAATTCCAATTAGCAATTATGACGCGATTTAGAATCAGGCGGTTTGCTGATTTTAATCCTCGGCAACAAGTGTCAGTTGCGAATTTGGGTAGGCGCACCTGATAGAATCTTCAATTATATTGAAGAGACCGTGAAGGAGATAGGAGGGGGCGCGATTCTGATGAAAGATGAAAAGGAGAAGAGAACTCGTGTGGTTCCTACTTGACCACTTCAACATTTTTAGTTAGTTGTCTCAGCTCGACCGTTCTCTCGCTTGTCAGGAAAATTCGAACCGAGCGAAACCCATCAACGAAATCTTCGGTAACCATACCTTACGAACGGACTTGGCTAGACCAGGCGTTGGATAGGACTGGATAGGGCTTCATGAGAGGATATGATAGGTGAAGATTATCGTGCCCGGTTTTTTCTCATTCGCACGTGGTGACATTCCTGTTTCAGATAGCATTTTTACCGTAACACCATGTACTTTATATGTGTGCTGCGGCTTCAGAAGAAAAAAATCTATAATAACAAGGGAGTTAAACGCATAACATACAGTACGTCACAAAGTGTCTCGCTTACGATATAGACTCGAGCTGTCATCAAGCTCATCAACCAACATCAACGGAATAAACCCTATCATTGCGCCATCAACGCCACTGAAAGAGAAAATAAAGATGTTAACGAACGTGTCGCCTGCAGCCTAGTAATGTTCCCGAAATACTTATCGGGATCAATGATGAATAATCATTATCGCTTACTCGGGGTACTTTCTCACTATCAATAATGGAAAGTCCTTGGGCACCGAGGAATTGCGGGCAGAGCGCGTGTTTTTCTCTCTCTTTGATAGCGCCGCATAGTGGAGTGAACGTGGACTCTTGGAAAGGGTCTAGTCTGTTTGTTACGCGATAAAGAACCTGTCGGTTGTTGTGTAACAGGGTTCGAGTTATTCCATTTTACCCGGCAATCCTCGGTGTACCCTGGAAAGTGGTTATCTCGAGAAACGGAGATAGACGTTGCAAACATTGAGCCTAGCGGCCTTGATCGCGCTGCGAGGTGTCAGATACGTGATGACGAACCCGTTTGATGTTGGCCTGGTTATGTTTGATCCCGTAATGCCTTACTTATAGATACTGGATTGTCGATTTCAAGGGCCCTAAAAGTTCTTCTTAAAGTATTATTGATGCCGTGATTGTACACGCTTATCTTCCGCTTCGCGAAGTAGAGTATTATCCTTCCGAAATTTCTCGTTCCGCTGGTTTGCCAGGTTTGCCCGATTAAGTTTGTCAAAATCCTTACACAATCTCATGTCAACAAACATCGTCACATGGCGTCACAGTCACTATGACATGAGAAGGGTCAACCTGGTCAACCTTCGCCATTGGGCTACTCAGGCAGCTCTGTCTTCCCGCCACTCTTCCGGGCATTCACAAAGAAATCTGTTAAAACCAAGTTCTAGAAATTACCAGCTTCCTTCATTTTCTGCCATTTCTGCACGTCCAAACACTTTCTCTACAAAGCTATGGTACCGGAAGGACGGAACGCCCAGATCTAAATGGAAAGGCGTTGCTTACGGTGAGTTGAACATTCTCAACCTGTGGCGTGTGCATATTGATTCACGGATACACCAAGCGTCCGTATTCGCACTTGTTTGCTGGAGCTATTCCGCATTTATATATCTCGTACAAGACCTAGACGACCAAAATATCGCACTATCCGCTTTAATCCGTTTTCAACAATCGGAAGAGAAAATTTCGTCCGCGGATTTGTCCTCTCTGGAGGGTTCCGTCTCGTGTATGCGAGAGATCATCTCTGGCGGATACGAGATGATACCGAGGGCCGTTTTCGATCGGTACTTTGATGCGGTCCTGCGGGCCTTGAATTCCGACAAATGTGATGCACAAACGCGTCACAAGGCACAGGAAGTCGCGTGCAAGATATGTGAACGAGTGCGGCTTGGGCTTGAAGAAAGCAAAAGGCGAGATAAACGTGTTGTGGACATTGCGGTGGACGTGATGGACTTGGTGACCGAGCAGTTTCTGGAACTTCAAGAGCACCTTGAGTCTATTGGAAGCGAAGAAGATATGGCGAAGATTATGAACTACTTGAACAAGAGTCGGAACGAGAAAGATTACGAGGAAATTGGGGACTGATAGGCATACCAATATATTATGTCATAGGGACAACCCTAACCCTAGAAAATAGAAAATATTTCCGTTGCAAACAAATGACAAACAAATATATACCCCAGACTGCCATCTCTGCTGAGCTACCCATTCTCCTCCATGGCCGATCTCCCTGAAATGTTTCCCCCCTCAAAGCTTGGAGAGTACACAGTCATTCAGGACATTGCAGAAGGCACTTTTGGCAAAGTAAAAAGTACGCGATCTCGCCCAATTTATGTCCCGCAACTAAACGCACCCACGTTTCTCAAGTGGCAATGCACACTATCACCGGTCACAAAGTCGCTATGAAGTATATCTCCAAGGCTGAAATCCAGCGGGAGAAGACGAAAACTCGTGTGAGGAGAGAATTCGAGTATATGCGCACTCTTCGGCATCCTCACATTATTAAATTGTACGTACTATATCCTGCGTTTTTCAAGTACCTCCC
The DNA here is from genome assembly GCA_000827485.1 of Amanita muscaria Koide BX008. Classification (NCBI taxonomy): domain Eukaryota; kingdom Fungi; phylum Basidiomycota; class Agaricomycetes; order Agaricales; family Amanitaceae; genus Amanita; species Amanita muscaria. The sequence continues at coordinate 219,515 of KN818222.1, forward strand.
TCGTGTTCAACACGCCCTCCTTCCTCGTTTGTTCTATCCTGCAGGTATGAAGTCATATCAACACCAACAGATATCATCTTCGTGCTCGAATTCGCTGGTGGTGAGCTATTCAACTACATCGTGCAAATGGGGCGTCTATCCGAGGAGCGCGCGCGGCGGTTCTTTCAACAAATCATCTCTGGCATCGAGTATTCACATAGACTCAAGATCGTCCACCGGGATCTCAAGCCAGAAAACGTACTACTTGACGACGGCCTGAACGTCAAGATCGCTGACTTTGGACTCTCCAACGAGATCAGCGATGGTGATTTCCTTACAACTAGCTGCGGGAGTCCGAATTATGCGGCACCAGAGGTCATCCGTGGCGGCGTCTATGCCGGCCCCGAGATTGACGTCTGGAGTTCTGGTGTCATCCTCTATGTGATGCTATGCGGCCGATTACCATTTGAGGATGACGATGTCCAAGTCCTATTTAGTAAAATTAGCCGTGAGTATTTTGGGTCCCAGGTCTGTGGTATACTGAACAAATTCTCCCGTTCTCTTCTTTCAGAAGGCAACTATCATCTTCCCAGCCATCTATCATCTGATGCGCGAAACCTTATCACTGCGATGCTCGTGGTGGACCCTGTAAAACGGATTACTATACCGGAAATCACAAAACATGCATTTTTTACAACGGGTCTCCCTCGCTACCTCACTCCACTCCCTAATCCTGGTCCCCTCCTCGGCACACTCAGCTCCCTTGTTGCTCCACCCAAGGCTCTGGATTATGAAATCATTGATGGTCTTGGTCGGATAGAAGAAGACGTGGTAGAAGAAATAGCAAACAGACTATCTGGCGTTGACAAGGACGACATCTGGGAATGTTTACGTCGAGATGATGGTGTACAAGGAAACGCTGTCAAGGTGGCGTACCTGCTTCTCCGTGACAAGCATCGGTTAGGCCAGGATTGTGAGTCGTTCAGCCACGTACTACTAGCAAGCTCATACTCAATTCCCTGACAGTGGCTGTGTTTGCCGAAGCAGAACGGGATGCTCAATTAGCAGCTATGGATGTGAGATCGCTTTTTTTGGGCCCCATCCGGTTTTGCGTACTGACTTGCTTCTTAACTATAGCCTCGAAACGCCTTGTCTCCTGCTGCTCTATCTCCAGGAGGCGGAGATCTCGAGGAAAACCCGTTTGATGCCGAATTCAGTGCTGAATACGATGACGACGACGTCGTCGAAGAGGTCCGATTTGACTTTGCCTCTCCCCCCCCTGATGGCGATCCAGAGAGCAACCACTTTGCCGTTCTCAACTCTTCCCTACCGGAACAGCTACCCGAACCGCACCACTTGACATCTTACGTCTCAGCGAGACGTGCTGGGGGCGCACGGGAGAAGAAGCATCGGACCAAATGGCACTTTGGGATTCGTAGCCGAAGTCCACCTATGGAAGTCATGCTTGAGATATATCGGACGCTGAAGACGCTCGGGATGGAGTGGAAAGAGAAGCGGAGCCTTGGTGGGCTGGGCGGCATTCCGCCTAAACGACGCGGGACGATCGAAAGGGCCAGAGAGCTAGATGGAAATGGGCATGTCGATTTCAAGGCTGCGGCAGGCATCTATTTCGTGGAGACGAGAACAAGAGTGCAGGACGTTGTGGTACGTTTACTTTCGCTTTCTGCTGGCGGTGGATCGCTGACCGCAACCGCTCGTCAACAGGTCATGATGAACCTCCAGCTTTATATGGTGGATTCAGCCAACTACCTTGTCGACTTTCACCATAAAAAGACGTACAAGGCCTCAAATGAGTCTGGTGCTGGCAAGTTTGAGATGGCCGTGTACGACCCGGCGTTGTCAGACGCGGGCAGCGAATCTGGTCGGTCGCTGAATAAAGACGGATCGGGTATGAAGGAAGACGAAGTCGTTTCACCTTTTGTCTTTATGGATGTTGCTTGTCGACTCATCCTTGAACTGGCCGGAGGCGGGGAGTAGCGAACTTGGATGGCTGCTGCCGTGTTTCTCTGTGGATATTTCCTTCCGGGCACAGGGAGAAGGTGGAGGAGCTGGCTTCAAATCTCCGAGGAAGCCCTTTTCATTTTTGGTTCTCTCTTTTTTCCCTTTTTCCTTTGTCGAGCCAAAAACCCGCGTATATGTGTGTATTAATCTATTCTCGCTTCTTTTAGAAGGGAAGGGTGGGTGGTGTTGCGTGGTGGAAGCGGTGGGTGGAACTGTAGGCGGAGAACAATGGACCGACGACATGCGTTGAATTGAACAGGAAGAAAGGTGACGATGACCAGTAAGTTCCTCCACTTCGCATATAAGATATTGTGCACTGATAACCATGTCTTACAGCGCGATCCAAAAATTGCCTCTTCTTTTCTTTCCTTTTCTCATCCCGGCGCACCCCCCATTCAAACTCTTGCTTTCTTCATTTTCTCGCCTAGACGCTGCAGGATTACAGCGCCAGCACTGCATGCTTCTCCTCCCTTCCTCCCTGCTTCTCGTCCGTGTTCGGTATCCTGTCATGCATAATTATCTGTATTTTTAGAGTCTAGTAGTAGTAGTTAGTCAGTAGCTGTAGTATCTGTTTTAGCTGTTCTCATTTATGCTTTGCTGTTTCGCATTGCAGCTCTACATATATCTCTTTGTTGTCTTTTACTTGTTCGTACACGTTCGAGATTTGAGAATAGAACCCGAATATGAGATTAGAAATACAGCAACTACGAGATTGCGAACAAAATAAATAGAATCAAGGCGTCATCATTAATGCATCATTACCCTCGTAACTGGTCTTCTCTCAAGTCCTTCCACGTCCCAAGTTCAAAAATTCCGGGCAACAGCTCCCAAAGCTTCTCCCTCCCAAGCTTATGCTGTTTCTCCATCTGATCCTTGCACTTCTTGCACGTATTGATGTTCGGCCAATCTGTGTAGGGTTCCAGCGGATGCGGACTCTTCCTAAGACTCTCCAACCCCTTCCACGTCTGTCTGTCCAACTGGTATGTTTGGTTGCACAGACTGATACATTGAGGCGACCGATCAAACGTGAACAGGAACGAATGTGTGAGCGTCTTCTGCGCGTCCCACAATCGCTCCTTACCAGCCAGACAGAGCGTCTTGTCTCTCCACGCCAAGCACGGGTTGTGCAAGAGATTCTCAGTCGTGATGTGGGTGGAGATGTAGTATGCCCATGGAAGGATCTCGGGCACAACGTTTTCCCGTGCGAGAGGGATCGCGCGGACGATGGCGTCCGGCGGGTAGAGGTATTTTGAAGAGAGCAGGGCGTCGCAGCCTTGGATGGAAGACGGGAATTTGCTTTGGAGGACGGAGATGCATTTTTGTCGAACATGACGCATGATGTACTTTGTGCTCAGTTTGAGGATGCCGGAGATGAAGGTGATGAGAGTGTTGAGATCTGCGTCTGGCGCGAGGTTGTCAAAGTAACTGGGAAAGAAGGAGGGGTCAGTTACCCTCCCGAAATTTGAGAAAAAGCAAGATGCTCACAAGGGATGGTACAAGACTTTTAACAAGTCTACGAAATCCGGCAAGTCGTCGTTGAGTCGCATGACGGGACAGTCTTCCAACGTCTCGTGGTCGAGCGGTTGAGGAACCGAAAACATGCCCGCAAACACCTCTGAATGGCGCGCGAGGATGGATTGGTGGACGCGGAAGTATTTGTCTTGAACGAAGATGACGATGGAGCCATCTTCGAACCAGAATTCGTCGTATTTAAGCAGCATTTGGTGCTCCCCGTTGTTGTCGTCATCGTCGATGACGAGAGGGACAAGGGCGCTGCTGTCTGTGCATGCTGTTGAGGCTGAGATTGAGTCCTGGTAGGAACTGTTTCCCGTTGGATGGGAAGTGGATGATGCCAGTGGAGATGATGGCTCGTTGGAGAGGAGGGGTGCGGTTGTGCTTGGAAGCATCCAAGTGTGTTACAGTGTTATTGCGTCCGAGCTAAACTTTACTGGATATCATATAGGTATCTACGGCTGCTCCTCAGCCATCTTATTCAACACCTCCCACTCCTTCAACCCCATCAACTTTGGCAACTCTGCCCACAAATCCTTCCTCCACTTTTCATAAAACCTTGTCGACTCCATGCAACAATTCCTACACAAATCCCGCTTCAAGCTCGACCAATACTTGCTGTCCAAACTGTCAAGCGGATCGTTCATCGTGTCCCAAGCACTGGCCACGCGCGAATACACCGCCGTCTTGTCGGAAAGACGAGTCTGACACCTAGGCCAGTCCGTACACGCCGATGTACGCAGGTGTCCGTACAACGTGTGGTAAGACGCGCGGATCTTGGGCCAGGTAGTGAGACACAGCTGTTGAGCGGCGGAGATGCCTGTAGCCGCAGTGACAGCAGTGAAATAGGGCGCGTTGAACCCAGCTTGGGTTATGGCGCTTTCGAGTGCAAGAATGTTCTCGATAGGGTAGGTGCAGCACTTGTACATCGCAGCAGGGATCAACCAATCTGCTTGCGTTTCTAATGCCAATTGGATAACGATGTATGCTTCGAGCAATTCGTCATGAACTCGTTCGTACCCGACGGCGAGTTCTCCTCGGTTATGCATGTCCCAGCGTGCTAAGGTGTTGGGGTATCCTTGGTTGAGGTAGTTTAGAGCACGTTTACGAAGGTATCCAATGTCGTATTTGTGGCTGAGGCGAAGAATGCCTATGACTGCGGCAATTGAGGGTTTGCCGCATGGGTCCGGTTCAAAGTAACTGAGTGAATGCGTGAGTTTTGGAAATGAGAACTTGGGAAGCTCCTCACCTGGAATCGAACACGGCCTTCAGAAACTCTGTGACGTCCCTTTCATCATCTAATAACTTCAAGAATGGGACGCCGTCGACCATTTCTGTTACATCTTGTTTCGTCTGCGTGTTCAAGCCGTCATACGCCAACTCGGACGTTGAGCCCGAACTTGGGCACGCGCATGGAATCGGGCGCGGAACAACGCAAGACTGAAACATGTGCTTGAACACGTTCGAGCGTGCAGCCAATATACCGCGAGAGACGCGATAGAGGGACAACCCAGCTTGGATGATCACACCCCCGTCTTCAAACCATAGTTCTTCCACTTTGGTTGCTTGGGGATGTGGTATTGAAGCTGTCTGACTTGGCTGGTCCGGCAGCTCAAGATGAACAGGGCAGGTAGAAGGCGAGGGGGACGAAGAACTTGAAGGACAAGATGGTCCCATGGTACTAACACGAGGCGTTAGCGCAGTTCTACCTTTAAAAGGATACTGCAATACCGATTATGTTGCCCTCTGCCTGGCGTCGATGGCCTTACGTATTTGGACACCTGTGAGCCAATGGCCCACCGTGGCACTTGGCCCTTCTTGTCTCAATTAGTTGTGATAGACCTCCTGTGTCTCGCTGACGGTTAGTGATGAGTATCTCGAATGGGTGGTGGAAGGCACACAAAGTGAATTTGAAACTGGTTGGTTGAAACATGATGGAAGTTGCGCCCGCGCGTTCTTGTCTATTTTTATTTTTTGATGCGCGGTTTCGGTCGTGCTGTGGGATGACTAGATGACTACCGATGTCTACTATTGGCCATTCATATTCAGATTATCATTCGATTGGAATCCGTCACCGCGTCTGCTGGACGCTCTTTTTTAAATAGTAGATTGCAAGCGTACATCTAGTACACATGATGTAAAGCGTTCGGCTACTTGCTACCCGTATCTACCTTCGTATAAATACCCCGTCTGTACTTGGTCTGTACTCCACCTCACCTCGATGCGAATACTATGGACTGAGGTGAAACCTACTTACACTAGCCGCTACAATTACCGACACGGAACTCTAGTTCCATTCTATCTAGGTACGTAAACCAATTTTATATATTTTTTGTATTTTGCCCCAGTACGACAGGTTATATTAATTAAAAATCCTAGAGCCCCGGGCAAAAGATGACCCTATCACAACTATCTATCTGAATTTGGACCACTATACGACAGAAAGAAGTCTTCGAAGTTCACTGAAGCACAGAATCGGTCTGTCAAGCACTTGGCAAAATCCGATTTGAATAGCCAATCGTCCCGGTGTATATCAGAAAACATGGATTTGAGCCCCAACATGTCCGTCGAGACTTTGGAATGATGCTGAGGAACATGCAGGAGCAGGCTGAATTACTAACAAAACGCGACTCGTTAGCTGAATTTCGCGCTCCAACTCGAAACAACTTGGAAGGGGATGTGAAAACCCTGTATAATATGTAGAAGGGTAACCAGCTAGATAGAATAGAACTCAGTTGATAGTATTCGTTCTTAGACATAATACAAGTACCTAGACAGAATAGAACTAGCCTGGTTTCATGTCAGTAACGAGTCGCAGCTGCTAGTATAGGTAGGTCTCACCTCAATCGATAGTATTCGTACTGAGGTTTGAGTACAGACGAGGTATGGACGGCAGGGTCAGTGTAGTAGGTAATGGTGTCGTTTGGTGTAATTGTGAAAGGAAGTAAAGCGTGCACAATGAGCATGCGTGAAGTCCATGAATGCCGGATGGAGGGATGCGCTTCAAAGGCGACTGTGGAGTCACTGGAGTGTCGCGTCGTATCGCTTCACCCGCTACATAATATTTGCTATCTTGACCATCAGACCCTGAATCCATATGTTGGATAGTACAAGACCTGTGACAGGGCATAGCCCAGGCTTTCCCCAGAGGGGGTATGTCTTATCTTAGAGTCGACTGTAATCGGTACTTTGAACAGGCAATGCTGTAATTCATATATGAGTTGTCTGTTGTATAGTACAACCGTGGATGTTGTAATACAGCCGTGGAAAAGTGAGCCCGTCTGGGTGCCTTATTGGTGCACCTTCGTCCGACCAATTGCCTAAACAAACTTGAGCCTCGCACGCTGGATCAACGCCGCTGTCAAATTGAGTGCGTATCCAGACAGTTCCCGGCGGCGTTTTGTTAGATCAGATCACGCCCATCAGTTGGATTTCCGTGGGAATTTTTGTTTTCCTCTCCAGAAACCGTGATTGGCGACTACTTCATCGATAAGAAACATGCTATTGAACTCTGACTCTCCTCCCCCCTCATCTTGTCTAGTCATCAATCATCATCACTCTCGTAAAGTACTCACCAGCCTGACCCAGATCCACTCTGGACATCACACCGTCTTTGCCCTATCTTACTCGTTTAATACACCCTGATGATCGATGCACGCTTAAAAGACTCCAGCAATTCAACATTGCCCAATTAATCTCCCCTCCGGCCTCGAAATCATGATCGGCTTCTTTCGAATACGAGGTGTTTGACTGCCACCTGGGTTGTCTCATTACACTACTAGTCCTTCCAACTCTTCTTCAGACTTCGCTCAACGCGCCGCAGAGTTCCTCGACACTCTGCTAGACGAAGCATTGTAGGCATGAACCGTCTGATTGCCTCAATGCTTGAAAACCATTCAGTTGATAGATATCATGCCTACGAAATACATCTAGTAATATGCAATGTTTTCGACATAGGACTAACATAGCCGATGATATGCAACGCCACAACTACTGCTCCCGCTACTTTACTCGAGGGTCTTAGGGTTAAAGCAGAGCCGTTGACGCGCAGAATTGCACGTGTGAGGCTCAAAGCAGTGCACGCCACATGCTTCTCCAATATCACGATTCAAACCAAACTCTTACCGTGTGCTTCACAAAAAGGTGCCTGACCGTATAGGACCGTATCCGCCTTCGTTTCAAACCAAATTCTATCAAGTGGCGTGAAGACCTCACTTTACAAAAAGGTGCCTGATCGTATCCGCCTTCGTACGACCCGACAATGACTGTTTCGCATTTTTCGACATGCCACGCAAACAGGCCTATCCTATTTGAGGTACACTCATTAGGCGCAGATGCAGAACTTGTCCCCGCTGCAAGGAGTCAACGTCGGCACTGCTTCGCGAGTGGCAGTAGTTACTTACATACTGTGCTATTGCTTTACTATAGTAATACTAATCGCAGACAAAAACCACGACTACAATGTTCAGCAGAAAACGAAATCGGTAAACTCCGAAGAAAAGGACTAATCTGAATACATTCTATTAGTCTCCGGTAGCTGACCTAATATATCAGATGATAACTAAGTCGACCTGACATTCTATTACGTAGCTGAAACAAGGCCAGTTTTACAATACTAAACAGCGGAGCTATTGGATTCAGGTTGGTTTATGTATATTAAGTACAGGCGCTTATACGGGATCTAGTGCAATCGTGATGATGCACAGCAGTGTCACTAGTCGGAATACCTTAAAACATGGCACAAATTTGAAGAACAGGTGCGCCATTATCCTCATTATGCAGCCGCCGGCCCCGTGGGTGGACTACTACCAAACATCTTCTGTCCTATTTACTAACTGCAAGAAAACAGTTCTGGCAGCGTACTCACCGAAATTGTGCTGGCCTCCATTGTGAGTGCTCCACTTTCTTTCTAAGGTACCGAGGAATTAAAGTGGCTTCTGACTACGCAGTTTGCCGCCAATCTCATCAATTGGTTGCTGCACGGTGTACTCACGGTGCAACTCTGTTTGTGTCTCTTTGTTCGCTGAGCTTGACGTCTCTTATCGACCAACAGACCTTTACTATCTTGCCTTTCCAAATGATGGCACGTGGACAAAGGTAGCTGTTTACACAGTCTACATTCTTGAGACAACTCAAGCCATCGGCATTGGCATCATACAAATATTGATTATAGTCGGCGGTGGCCCTCTTCCTTCACGATTTGGTCTCGGTTTCTACTGGACAAGTCATGAATATATATGGGCTACTCAAGCATTACTGATAACTTTGGTCGGTGGCCTAGGTCTGTGGATCTCCGCTTCTTCTTTCAATCGACGAGATGATCTCTTCTGTAGTGCCCTTCATAGCACAATGCATCTATGCTCACCGAATTCGAATCATCACGCAAGGAAAAGCCATCCCAAACCTAATCACTGCAGTACGGGTTCCACCTCTGTATAAACCAGAATCCTGATCTCATATAGCTTGCCACCCTCCAATTCTTTGCTGCCATCCTAACTGTGACTATGTCCGCGCAAATTTCAGATCTGGTTGTACTTGTGGTAAGACAGATCAAGTTGTGTTGCCCACAGGCGTCTCTGATTGTCAATGGCCATAGCTCTGGAGTGTGTTGAATGTCGTCAATGACATAATCATCGCATTCGTAATGGTTCGAAGTGTAAGTTTCAAAGCGGTATATCTCGATACACCGTTCCATTTACACGCGCTGCTCAAGCTTTCGAAAGAGGAACCCATATCCAATTACACAAGATCGAAAGTGATCCGTCTGGTTCGTCTGATAATCGCAACTGGGTCACTGACAGGTGAGCTCAGTTATCTGAAACTTCTTTGCACTCACGCGAAAACACTGGCAGTCGCTGTCAATATCCTTGCCCTCGTCTCGCTTGCCATCAACGTATGTATCTTTGGCTGGATTGGCACAGCTGCTGTCATATTTATGCCAAAGGTGTACGCCAACTCAATCTTGGTTATGCTAAACAATCGCATAACAGTCAGAAATTCACGAGAAGTGACACCCTTGGCCATGATATCTATCAACACGCTAAGCACGCTTGTCATAACTGATCATCGAATCGGGTCTTCTGGTCCTGTGACGTCTCGTGACGAAGTATCCTTTTCAACTTCAGGTGCAACGTTGGCGGCTTAGAGTCTGCCCAAAATTACTGTACTAGTTAGGGCAGTACTATCCCTAGCGATCGGCAGTGCTCTACCCATATTGCGCCAGTGTTACCACAGAGCGCAGTAATCACACTAATTTCTATACTAATAATTCCAGTAGAAATACTTCCATGTATCACAGATACTTTACCCTACACTGTTCATTGCAGGTATTCAATGAACTCAATGCGAGAGTTTTGAGCATCAATAGCCATGTGATGACAGAGTTCAGATGTTGAGTACTGAGTTCTAACCCCGAACAAAGTGACAGTTTAGTGGATGACGATGCGCTAGAGGACTCCAAGAGGACTCCGTAAACCTCTTGACTAACATCCGCCGATGACCGGAAGCTGCAGAAAGTGGAATGTGTAACATCGGCGAATGGATACGTTAGACGTGCCTTGAGAAGTCCAAGAAGTTGACTAAGTAGACATCGACGATGTCCCTTCACGCCTGAAAGGGAGCATCGTAGCTGTAATTGCTTTAAGACATTGATCAACTCTATTTGAAGAAAAGAACCTGACCAAGTAAAGGGATTTTCGTTATGAAAACGCGACGTTCCAAGCACCGCGTTCTTCTTCAGATTTATCACCCAACTCCGCGGCGCGCAGGGACCTGCACTTTGCACGCGAACATGTAATAGCGCTTTGCACTTGCTATCATAATCATGATTGCTGCTGCTGCTTCTAATCCTCGTTTCCGCCGCGTCCGCCTCTTCAAAATATCGCTAGCTGGTACCGCCTAGAAATTCTGCATTGGGTCAAGCGTGGTAAGACCTAAGCGTGGGATGGTACCATAGTGTCAGCCGCACAACATCGCTGACGCTCTCTCGGTTGATGAGGACATGTAGGACAAAAATTCGATGTGGTCCCTCGACAACAAGAGATTGTCAGAAAGGGGAGTTGGAAAGAGTGGGACGAGAAAGCGGTGCTGGACATCGTGGAGGTCGTCAAGGAGTTTGTCATCCTTAGAGGTGCGTATCATGGAATGCTAACCCGTTTACAGCTCCACAACCCACTGGGATGGCGAAGACATAATCGACGCACGGATCGACCAAATCTATAGCGCATATCTTCAACTCTGAACGATGTCCAGGATGGCCGAAGAAATGGATGGGGAGGTTGTGACCGTTGTGTCAGGTGCGTCCCGCCGGGAGGAGGTGATCTCTCCTCCTCGTGCTTCCCTTGTCGTGCGCCCCGGGATTAAGACTCGCGCGGTATGTGACCGTATGTCAAGAGCGTATACATATGTCTGCCTGCCGAGTCAACCAAAAGCACGTTAAAAAGGGTTGTATCAGCCGTGGAAAAGTGAGCCGGTAGTGGCCGTCATCAGCTGGGTGGGGATTTCCGCGCAATTGCCTAAACAAGCATGCTGGATCAAAAGTTCGCCGCTGTGCGTATCCAAAGCATGAAGGACTTTGCCAACCATTCGTAGTTCCCGCATCGGCGGCGTTTGGTTAGACCAAATCCCACCCATCAGTCGAATTTCCGTGCAATCTACAATTTTGCGTTTATTTTTCTCTCCAGAAACCCGTGATTGGCGACTACACCCCATCGATAAGAAACTATTGAACTCTGACTCTCCTCCTCCCTCATCTCGTCTAGTCGTCAATCATCATCACTCTCACCGGCCTGACCCGGATCCACTCTGGGCATCACATGTTTCTTCAACTTTGCCCTCTCTTCCACTTGTTCAATGCACCCTGATGATCGATGCAGGCTTAAAAGGTTCCAGCAATTTAACCCTGCCCAATTACTCTCCTCTATGGCCTCGACCTCATGTCCTTGTTCAGAATCAATGCTATCGGCGAGCCGCCGAGTGGCACCTTCGTTCGAATACGAGGTGTTTAAAATGTCAACATGGGTTGTCTCATTACATTACAGGCTACTCCTTCCAAATCTCCTCCGTCAGATTTCGCCCAATGCGCTGCAGAGCCCCTCGACACTCTGCTAGACGAAGCATTGTAGGAAACCCCTACTTCTTTAACAGCTTGAGAGATCGAACCGTCTGATTGTCTCAATGTTTTTAAACCATTCAGTTCAATGTAGCCTTTGTCCGGGCCCGGCATTCCCTACTTCTTCATCTACCGGTCCCGAGACCACAGGATGGACAACGAGAGCGGACTGGAGAGTGTAGAACCTACGCTTTCTATTGGAGCCTCGACTTCAGGTCCCCAACCTCGACTAAGCCTTGGGTTTACTTCCAGGTGTCTATCGTGTTGGGCGCTTCTGTGACAAATACTTTTCTTTTTGTCAGGCTTGGACAGCGTCACGCGTTTTGGCTATTGTGGGCTTTGTGGAAATCATATCTGAGGTCTGTTCAATGACCTTGCGATCTTTACTATCAAGCTCACCTCGTTGTCCGTTCATAGGTTGACTCTGATTCCGTACTCAACCAGACTCCAGTCAACCATTACCTTTCTTTCTTGTCTGCACCGTTTCCTATCGGAAGCCCTCTAGCCTCAGCGAGCAGCCAAGCCCACTCATCGATGCGCACAGTGCGTATCAAGCTACCGTGTGACCCTACAAGTTTTTTGAATCCTTTGCAGATATTATTGGAAGATTCCCTTCTGTATGTACCAGGCCGCCACATGACCCTATAACTTTCTGAAGCTTCTGCAGTGCAGTTAACCTTCACCAGGCATATTGTGATGCTCTTTGTTGGAATACTCTGCTGTCCGTATTGATTCGCCGCATGGCTATAAGTATATGAATCCTCTACAGATAACCGAAGGCCGAACGTGCCCTCGGCATGAATAGACGTAAGAAGGCATGAAGAGTTCTCGAGTCTAGTTAGGGTTTTTGCTGCCATATACCTTCGATTGAATGGCTATCAGACAAGAGGTGGGAAAAGATTATGAGCGCACCCTACCGATACTAGTAGCGATGTAGAACAAGAGATGCTTATCAGAATCTAATTTGTCTAATAACACCCCTGATCAGACTGAACAAGTGCTTTAACTGACTGTATTAAGGCACAGTGGCACAGATGACTTACTAAGAAAGTGGTTCTACTGAAATAAGGTGTGATCTTATTGCCTTAGATAAGGCGAATAAGTATTAAGGCACGCAAGACAAGTGTGAGCCATGTGAGGGCTACATAGCCGATGATATAAAACGCCACGACTACCGCTACCCTTCCTACTAGCCCTCACTGAGTCAATTTGGCCCGGGGCTGTGCATCCACTTTGGACGATAAGGTAGCACGATCCCCTGCTTCAAATACGTAACGTTGCCAAATTTGGGAGTGTGATGGCACTTGCCGAAGGATGCCGTGTCGGAGTTGACCTGCATGCCTGAAGCAGATGCACTGGTGAGCTACGTATAGTATGCAATGCAGGCTCTTGCCAATGGAAAATATGACCCGACGCTTTGAAACGAAAGAGCGATGATCTCATCACGCTCGCAGCGTCGCAAGCGAGCTCGGCCTATCAGCTTCGTCACAGAACACCTTGATATTGCACGATTCGACGCAATCTCATATGCACCAGTACTCGCTTTACAAATGATCCTACCATGATACTAATTCCTTTTCTTTTCGATAGCGTTCCTACCAACGAAGTCATCATTCCTAGCTACTAGCAGTAGCGGGGTGTAAAATTTCATGTTCAGGAGCCGTGACTGATGTGACGTCCAAAGTGAGAACGGCTCAAAGTGAGGCCTAGCAAGGGCGAACAAGAGGGAATGTTTGACATCTATGAATCTGAATACGCAACTATTGGAAGGTGGAGTGCAACTAGATCAGATTGATTTAAACTTTATATATTAAAGGAACGTTGTAGACTCGGATAACCACGTCCACGTGTTCTATTACAGGCACTTATACATCAGACAATGGGATCTGGTACTTTGATACCACCCAATCACGATGCTATGCCATAGATATATACAGCAGTTCAGAATACCTTAAAGCAAGGCACGAATTTGAAGAACAGCCGCGCCATTATGCAGCCGCTAGAGTGGGTGGACTACTACTAAATCATCTTCTGTCCTATTTACTAACTGCAAGAAAACAGCTCTGGCAGCGTACGCACCGAAGTCGTGTTGGGCTCCATTGTGAGTGCTTCACTTTTTAAGGGATGAAGTAGCTTTTGACATCGCAGCTTGCCGGCAATCTCATCAATTTGTTGCTGCACGGTGTACTCACGGTGCAACTCTGTTTGTGTCTCTGTTTATTGCGCCCTTGGCGCCTGTCTCTTATCAACCAACAGACCTTTACTATCTTGCCTTTCAAAATGATAGCACATGGACGAAGGCAGCTGTTTACACAGTCTACATTCTTGAGACAATACAAGCCGTCGGCCTTGGCATCATACAAATATTGATTATAGTCGGCGGTAACCCTCTTCCTGCACGATTTGGCCTCGGTGTCTACTGGACAAGTCATGAATATATATGGGCTATTCAAGCATTACTGATAACCGTGATTGGTGGCCTAGGTCTGTGGATTTCCGCTTCTTTTCACTCTATGAGCTGATCTCTTTTGCAGTGCCCTTCATAGCACAATGCATCTATGCTCACCGAATTCGGATCATTACGCAAGGAAAAGCCGTCCCAAACCTAATCATTTCGGTACGGGTCCCACCTCTGTCGCTCTAAACCAGGATCCTGATCTCATATAGCTTTCCACCCTCCAACTTTTTGCTGCCATTCTAACTGTGACTATGTCCGCGCAAATTTCAGATATGATTGTACTTGTGGTAAGACAGATCAAGTTGTGTTGCTCACAGGTGTCTCTGATTATCAATGGCCATAGCTCTGGAGTGTGTTTAATGTCGTCAATGACCTAATCATCGCATTCGTCATGGTTCGAAGTGTAAGTTTCAAACGGTATCTCTATACACCGTTCCGTTTACACACGCTGCTCAAGCTTTCGAAAGAGAAGCTCTTATCCAATTACACAAGATCGAAAGTGATCCGTCTGGTTCGCCTGATAATCGCAACTGGGTCGCTGACAGGTGAGCTCAATTATATGAAACTTCTTTGCGCTCACACAAAAACACTGGCAGTCGCTGTCAATATCCTTGCCCTCGTCTCGCTTGCCATCGATGCGAGTATCTTTGGCTGGATTGGCACAGCTGCTGTCATATTTATGCCAAAGGTGTACGCCAATTCAATCTTGGTTATGCTAAACAATCGCATGACAGTCAGAAATTCACGAGAAGTGACACCCTTGGCCCTGATATCTATCAACGCGCTCAACACGCTTGTCACAACTGATCATCAAATCGATTCTGAAAACTCCCGTGACGAGTCCTTTTCAACTTCAGGGGTTGCCGGTTTAGAGTCTGCCAAAAGTTACGGTACTAGTTAGGGCAGTACTATCACCAGTGTTACCACAGAGCGCAGTAATCACGTTTCCACACTAGTAATTCCAGTAGAAATACTATATGTAACTTCTATGTATCGTACTTTGCCTTATACTGATATCCAATAAACTCAATTTAATGTGACAGTTCAATAGACAGGTGATGACAGAGTTCAAACATTGATAACAAGGCGACAAACGTCTTGAATAACATCCACCGATGATCGAAAGTCGGAATATGTAACATCAGCGAATGAATCCGTTGAGAGCGCCTTGAGGCCTCCAAGAGGTTGACTAAGTGGGTAGACATCGACGATGTCGGCCTTGCCTTCACACCTGAAATCGAGCATCGTATACAAAAGTTGCTTTGAATGTTCGAAGAAAAGGAGCTGACCAAGCAAAGGGGCTTTCGTTATGAAAACGCGAGCACCGCCAGATTTACCATCTTGCATATAATCATTATTGTTGCTGCTGCTGCTTCTATTGCTGAGACTACTCGTCCCGTCCCGTCCCTCTTCAACTCGCTAGTACCGCCTATCGGATCAAGAAGAGTGGGATGACGGTGTGAGTGACATAACGTAACTTTCTGTGTTAGCCACACAACTCGCTGACGCGTCGCTCTCTACTGGTTGATGAGGACATGTGGGACAAAGATTTGATGTGACCAAGGAGAGTTGGGACGGGTGGGACGAGAAAGCGGTGCTGGACGTCGCAGAGGTCGTCTCTTAGAGGTGCGTGTCAACAATGGAATGACGCTACTGGCGACCGGGATGGCGACGACAAAATCGACGCACGGATCGATCAAACCTACAGCATATATCTTGAATCCTGAAAGATGTCTAGGGATGGCCGAAGAAATGAATTGGGAGGTGGCGTCAGATGCATCTCGGGGAGAGGTGAAATGATCTCTCCTCCTCGTGCTTCCCTTGTCGCGGCCCCGGGCTTACGACTCGCGCGCATATACATATGCTTGCCGAGTCGACCAAAAGCACGTTAATTATAGATGAGCAGATTAGATTTAGTACATACATGTGTCATGCTCCCGGGTTCAAGTTCCTCATTGCCAATGTTATGAACCCCTTATCTGAGAATGAGGCAAAAATTATAGCAAGCCATGTATCAATATTTCAAATTTTCACTGCTGGTAAACGTCAAACGAAAGAGGGACAAACAGAGGTTGAAATGCTTACTACTATTCACCGAGACCGACCATAACCTTTGTCATGATAAACTCAGCTCAAGTCAATAGAAACGGGGTCGTATACGCTTGTAGCTGACAGTTCCACTCCCGGCAATTAATCGGATGATCTGAAATTAGAACACCGACACGTAGTTCAAACGTTCAAAGCGAGGACGCGTACTCTGCTTATCAATCGCCCTCGTCCATCGCCAAGCGGGTGACACTTCGTATGCGCTTGTAGCTGACTGTTCCATGTCCGACACTCCCGGCAATCAATGATGATAGCACCGACACGTAGTTCAAAGAGGATCGAGGAACACCGAGGACGCGGACGCATGCCAACCGTGACCGATACTCTGCTTATCAATCGCCCTCGTCATCGCCGTCGGGTATCCGTCCAGGGAATATATAAGATGCATAACATACCACCAACAGTCTCCCCACGAACCAAGTCTTTCTTGAATTCCTTCCACCATGTCCAGCGGTACAACTCCACCTGCATTCGACCCCAAAAACATGCCATTCCGTAGGCTTGGCCCGACTGGCCTGCGAGTGCCTCTCTTCTCTCTCGGAGGATGTAAGTCTTCCTTCCTATCTTACAGATAAACCCTAACGAGACCGATCATAGGGTTAACTTATGGAGGATCCATCTCCGGTGATCCCGTCAAGGAAATTATTAAAACAGCCTTCGACGCCGGCATCAACATGTTCGATACCGCTGAGGGATACGCAAGTGGGAAATCTGAAATCGAAATGTATGTTATTGCCTTCTGCTCATATGTAAATAATAACACCGACGTCAAGGGGACGTGTGGTCCGAGAGCTCGGTCTGCGAAGAACAGATCTCGTCATCTCCACCAAAATCTATTGGGGTCCCAAGGGAGGACCGAACGGGAATGGATTGTCTCGCAAACAGTGAGTTTGATGCTTTCTCTTGAGGCAATTAAATAAGCTGACGTCTCCGCAGTATCATTGAGGGAACTAAAGAAAGCTTGGAGCGACTTGGCCTTGACTATGTTGACGTGATCTTCGCGCATAGACCAGACTCGACCGGTATATACCCTTTTTCTTGTCTTTTAGATCCAATTGACAACGATTGTAGTCCCAATGGAGGAAATCGTTAGGGCATTCAACTTTGTCATCGAGAAAGGATGGGTACGAATTATGTTCATAGCAGTTTGGGATAACTGCTCATCGTTGAATGTTCAGGCTTTCTACTGGGCAACGTCCGAATGGAGTGCTAGAGATATCGAAGAAGCATATCGTAAGCTGCGCGATTCCACAGCTCGCTCAATCGTGTAACCGCACCCTAGACGTTGCTGAGAAGCTGAATCTAATCGCACCCATTGCCGAACAGTGTCAACACCAGTAAGTACAGATTTGTACCAAGGCCCGAACACTATTGCTCATCTACTCCCGCAGCATGTTCCACCGTGAGCGTCCAGAGAAAGAGTATCTGTGAGACATCTGTTGCTGCTGCTTCGTCGTCCTCCCATATTCACTTCGTATCAACTCAGACCACTCTACAAGAAATACGGCCTTGGAACCACAACATGGTCTTCCCTAGCCGGAGGTCTTTTGACCGGGAAAGTAAGAGTTTCCCCACATTTGCCTTGCATTCTTTCATCAACCCCTACGTAGTACAACGACGGCATCCCAGAAGGAAGCCGATTCAAATCTACCCCTCAGTTCTACAAAGACATCGTAGAGAAAAAGCCGGAAGGCTTGGAGAAGATTCGTAAAGTCAAAGAATTGACCAAATTCGCTCAGGAAGGTACGTCCAAAGCCGTTGGCCCTGAATTTTGCATCCTACTAACTACTTTTGATCAGAACTGCAAACCACGCCCGCTACTCTAGCTCTCGCATGGGTAGCGAGACAGCCGAACACTTCTACTGTCATTCTCGGTGCAACGAGTGTTGAACAGCTCAAGGAGAACCTGAAGGCTGTGGAACTCGTACCCAAACTGACTGACGAAGTTCTCGAAAAGATTGAACGTATTCTTGATAACAAGCCCGCGCCGATTGTAAGTCGACGCTCTTTTGATGATAGAGGATGTTCTAAATCGGATCGTTCAAGGACACGTACTCTAGGTTGGCGCTTGACCCGCTCGGCAGACTTTGAGAATGGTGTGATAGTGATGTCTGCTGGCGAGGCGTTTTGTTGAATGTAAATTGATATTTTATGCATGGCTTTTCTAGAAAAAACGAATAGAAATCATACTTGTGGTCATCCAGAATACTTGCTTCTCCTTCGATGCTTACGAAACTTCTGATTTGAAAACAAAAGGGGCAAGGAAAGCTCGTACTGCGAGTGAACCGAGCACTTTGTTCTTGTCCATGCAGTCACAATGGGCGTCCGATTCAGACCTTATCCGTTATTCGCCCATTTGGCTAACTCGGAAACGTGCGTTTCTTCAATCATTGAACTATTACTCATTAATCATTCATTTCCAAGGAGAAGGTGATATCAGAGGTTATCAGTGGGATAACTTTATTGCCGACACCAACGTGTGTAGCAGCAAGGCAGCGGGCGAATGGCGAACGGATTGATGCCAATTGGCTGCAGCAATCAATCACTGAACCCAAAAAATTTCTGCTCCATACCTTAAGAATGGTGACCCAAAATGATGGTACAGTCTGTGCTTCAGTGCGTCAAGCAGTTCATCACCGATCCCGTTGGCTGACATGTGTTGACAGGTCGTTATTTGATCTAGCGCAGACAATAGGAACGACTCGTTCCATCCAACCACTGCTGATCGCCTAAAATAGGCAGGCCCCGGGTAAGTTATAACGAGTGGTTCATTGCAACTCAGATGGAGATATGTCCTCAGCCGAACCGTAATGAAACTAGACATGGTAAGTGACTTGCTTGTTGCGTCAGGATCCTCGGAAATTAGAGAAAATATCCCTGTCCCTATCAGCGGGAGAGTCGAGCCGGAGTCATGACGTTCTTTATGATGTCATGTTCCGTGATGCACGATGCATCCTCAGCATTAATGTTACAGTATAGGTGCCTTACTACTGATGCGGTACTGAAAGCTGGAAGGTCCATCAGTAACTCGTATATCTTATAACCACCGAATAGCGATGATCAACCAGGAAAGGTTCATGTATCATGATTATAATGCTACCGAACCTACACCGATTGGACATCTCGTTAGACTGTAATGTAAAAAAAATTACATTCAATTCTTTCGTGGACCCTTTCACCCCTGGTGGAACAATAGAGACCGTTGTTGTGGGCGGCCGGTCGCCTTGAAGTAATTGCGTACCGAACCATATCATATCATCTGCTAAGTATGAACTTGGTCGGCTCAATCCGGCAATTGTCACGGTGGCAGCGGCGCAGCGTGACTGTGATCCGTTGCGATACGAACAGAAGACACTCGCCATGCGTGTTCTCCAAGTGCTCTTTATCTCTTTCTCGCTCCTTCTGCCCACTATGGCACATACGGACGACCAGACAGTCTTATCTGACAAAACTTTCGTACCTCAAGTTCATCCGAAGCCATCTCTAGCTGATCTGCTGACGGTTGAAACTTCCGTATCCATCTTCTACTCTTATGCTCGCGAACTACAGCTCAGCAGTCTGCTATCAGACGGTCAAGCCGCGGTATCTATTTTTGCACCAACGAACAGGGCTGTGATGGCTTTGGCGAGGAAACCGTAAGACTCCGTTCGTATCTGTGTCGATGCATAGGTTATGACCTTTTGTTTCGTAGACACCAAGGCCCTGCTGAGCCTGACGAAGGGATACAAATCAACGATGATGAGTACGAAAAGATGTCGAGAGAGAATGTGAAGAGATGGGTTTCAGCGCATATGATACCCGTACGCTGTGTCTGCACCTTGATCTTCCCATTATCCTCATTTGGCAGGAACACAGGAATCGCCTATTGACTTAGGGTCTGCAGAGTCGCATCCGACTCTCCTTGAAGGGAAAAACATCTCGTTTACACCCATTTCCAAGAACGATGGTCAAGGCCCGATGTGGCGTCGGGTAACGCTAGAAGGCGGAGTCAAGATTCTTCAAATGAAAGAAGTACGTTTGGATCATCCATGAGCCTTTCCTTGTTTTTAACCAGCATCACCTCATCTCTCTAGGCATCTAACGGCGTGCTATATGTCATCGATGGGACTGTAGCTCCCGCTTGAGTAACTATGTGTCGGTCGTCATGTATACCTATGTGAGTTTCTATGCAACACTAATCCCTTCACGAATGAACGAAAAACACAGCATCATTTATTGTAACATTAATACTGCACGATTGTCTTGCAATGATATTATCATGACCACGAAGACGCAGGTCAGCCTGTAACCTCCAGCCGTTTCTTGACAGATCCAAATGTCTCTGGGCACCGGTACTTTTCCTAAAAGACCCAGTGCGATGCAGTAGTCAAATACGGCGCCAGGAGCTAGGCTAGGGATTTCGATGTACCTATCCCTCCGAACTACCGACCACACAGACAAGGATCATCATCCCCATGGAACTTTTGCACCCGTGATTCCCTCAATACCCTCAGCAGACGGATGCACGTTGATGAATAGAGTAAAATAGAACATGAGACCAATACTGTAAAACCAACTTGAACATATGCTACTACTCATGGCTTCACATGATTACTTGTGAAAGGGCAGGCCAAATCCGATGGCCACATACTTTACACGCACGTGTGCTCGCCGACTCGCCCCATAAACCTCCTTCCAAATAACCTGGTTAATCCATGAGCCAGTACGTCAGCCCGAGGGTGCCCGTGGAAGGTTTGATCAAACCTTCAAACAAACAACCTACGACCATCTGTAAGTGACAGTCGTCCCACGAAAACCACGATGGTATGATGCCTACTAGGCCTCTTATAGCAAGTACTAATTGCACCTGGAGGTGCGAGTTCTCTACTATCCTTACACTCTCGATCAAGCTTGGAGCACTCCATCCAGGCACTCTCACTGGCCACTGCAATGTCTGGCAACCCATGCACAGGAAGCAGGGAAGCAGAAGAGTGTAGGGATGAATGTGTTCTTGGATGAACACACGAGCATTTCTATCTATGGCTACGGTGCCGATTTGCCTGGAACAGTGAGGTTCTATTTTTACCTGACTCGATACAAATGGCCTAGTTCCCCTCAGGCTTTTAACCCTTCGTAGACACCACAAACTGACTACGCCCGATGAAGAAATGCAAGTGGACGAGGAGGATCGGAGAATGGGGTCTTAGCGGATATAACGTCTGTATGTGGATAGCGCTACCCTGTTCAACAACGACCCTCATTCGACAGGCCATTGATTCTGGGGAATCATATTGATCATACCCCATACTTCTATAAAAGGGAGCCTAGCAAGAACGACAATTATCGAGTCAGGTGATGCTTGAAGACGGAATCACTGGCAAGAAGTAGGTTTCTGAGCCTTCTTCTACTTTAGGCATCTAACGATGTTATATGTCATTGATGGAACCGTAGGTCCTGTCGTTTGAACAGACAGAGACTAGGTGTACCGACTTATTGTCAATGTGAGTTTCGCATGGCACAGTGATCCCTTCGTGAATGAACAGATTATCTGTTGTAGTCTTTATGCCACTTGCCTCGCTACAATCTCTCGTGCTATAAATGTTAAGGGAGAAAGAAGAACAATCCCGCACAGCGCCGTGATGGCGCATCAATCGGTTCAACCCCGACCTTTCCTTCCAATTTCGTGGCTGACCGATCGTGCGGCTGACATTCACAGTCTGGCTTTAAAACCCTATCGTAATCGCGAGAGCCAATCTTCTTCACGACCACCATCTTCTACCGATTCTTCAAGGTAAGAGCTAATATACCCTATATCTTCTCGTTCAATGTTTGTTGACGCCTTTTCTCGTCCTATTCCTCCCTTTCTACCATGGACCGCAACGTGCACAGGGGTGGCTGGCGACTGGTGACAGAAGACGCGCGCGGACCGGCCGATGGACCAGGGTGGAAGGAAACAGGGAGAAGGTTATGGTAACCTCGGATGACGGTGGAGTCAGGCTGGTCCTGACTTCCGGGGGAGTTATGACATTCGACGGGGCAACTGTCGAGTGTCGCCCTGAGACCGGCAAGACCCACAAAAAAGGGCGGGCGGACGTAGTTAGCTACGACGCTCTAAAGCGGCCAGGTTGGAACCCTCATCCTCTCTTCAATGGGCGGAGGTTTTTTGTTGTGGTTGATGACAATTTTCTTCATTTATCGGACTATCTTGCTCTTGGACTTATGCTCTCGGACTGTCTGGCTCTTGATCTACGGACTATCTTGGTTGTGGACTGTTTTATACCCGGACTACTGTTACGGACTAATTGCTCTGGACTATTTCTTTTCTTTTCTTCTGGACTATACATTTTTTCCTTCCTTCATTCGTCCAAGTTCGAGTGAAAGGAGATCAATGAGATAAGGTATTCCTCTTGCAACAACCGTGACAGAAGCAGAAATCGCGTCAGATGGAGGGTTCTATACGTAAACTATCAGACGATCATATTGTCCGAATACCCGCGTTGCAAGTCCGAATGCTCCAGACAGCGCCAGTCAGCACCATCCATTCTCTAAAACATTCAGGCGAATAGAAATGTGTAGTCGTTTCAACACTTGAAACCACGAACAAAAGAGGGTGAGAGACTATGGTCAGTGTAAGTTTCCAGAGCAGGTGTTTCTAGCATTCCAATTTTTCAAAGTCTATAGATAGGGGAAGTGACTTATGGCAGACAGGCCGAGGCTCGCAGAGATGGAATCAAGAAGCGTTAGTTCCGAGTCTTCCATGAGCGAAAGTGCTTCTAGAATCCGATCAAAGTGGCCAGAAATAAAAGTTTGTCCACGAAGATCCAGATCGGAATCTGAATGAGAAAGATTGACAGGAATTACTATCTTTACGAAAGGTTCTTGCCAACAATTGGAGGGAAATCTAGGAGACGCCTCAAATAGCCACCAGTCTACTTCGATGTTGCTTAGGCCAGAACCCCGAGGTCATTCGTCAAGAATACTTGCCTCTATCCTGACGAAATATGGCCAAGCTGCCATGGACAAGCATCCCACCTACGCAGCGAGAGAGACGGGGAGAAGTACTTGTAGGTCAATCATGTTGTGTAATGAATCTCCTAACGATGGCACTAGGAAATTTGGAAAGTCAGAAATAATGCGATGCTAATGATGAACACAATGATTGTGAAATCAAAAATCCGCTTAAAATTGACATGCTAAACAAGAAAGTAGTCATAAATGCGAAATATCGAGGGTTTACAATAGTCCGACCTATCTGGGCATTTGTCATTTGCTTGATGGACTCCCAATCGCAGCAACAGCAAACAGTTGCTACTCTCGGCGCCGAAGTGTCGTCTCCGTGACTAACATGTCCATTGGTACCAATAGTGGTGTGTATTCCGTGATTGGCGTACGATGTAACACTTTAAGACGCTTGAATGTGAGACCCGCCGATCCGCGAACGAAAGATGGGCCAATCGATTCGGATCTGGACTGGAGAACGATGATCAATTCTTCCACTTCAAGAACCAAGAACGATCGGGGTAAGGTTATCCTGGCGGAGAGGCCCAGCTTCTGGGTCATGGTCCGACAAAATGTCAACCTTTCTATTTGGACCATAAGCGAAAGTGCTTCAACGCTACCATCAAGAGGGCCGCAATGGTGTAGGCCAAGGCATTCCAATGAAGGCCAATCGGTTTTGCATGCTGAAGCATGAGACAAGTATGCGGATGTGAGAGACGGCTGGCGAATGTGTCACCCAAAGAATTTTAGTCCTCTCCGTCTGGTATCAATATCCTGTTTTTTCAGAAGCGGAAGATGATCTTGTACACGGCGGAGCTCCCCTACATCGGCCCCCGTTGATTTGAATATGAACTCGGTGCTAGCGAGATAACTCCTCAATGGACATACGAATAATAGTCAACGCAAGCTCCCACGACTGAGATGGGGATGCGAAGAATCGAATCGAAAACTATGAGAAAGGCTGTCCTGCGGTGCATTCCAGGAACATCGAGTCTGCGTGGCCAAGAATTTTAGAAGACGTTTCAATCCTGTAGAAGGTGTAGGCAGTGGATGCGACGGTGGACCGTGGCCGGTGGCACAACTCTGACAGAAGCATAAAAACTACAGCTTTTTGCGTCAGGCTGTTGTAAGGCCGCACTGCAGTGGCTCGGGCGTTAAACGTTTACTGCTTTGCGACATTGAAAATGAAATTAATTTTTTTAAATAAAAAAAAAAAAGAAAGGAAAAGAAATTCCTTGCCCCGCACATCAATGCCGCGGAGAATCAACCTTTCAACTTCTTCTCTACCTTTGCTACCAGCTCCCATCGACAATCTGAATGCACACTGAGTAGCAGCCGCCAAAGTCGATGACACAATGGAACATTCTGGTCCGACACAGCACAAGATAAACGAAAACAGCAATTGTGACACAGGGCGAAGGGGATTAATTAACTTTGTGACTATATGCGCCTTCGCCCTCTCGATAAGCACATCGATACATGCATATAACAAGCCTTCACCTTTCCGATTTATACAAAAGCATCGGGCCTACGTGACAACCCACAGCGCATATAGTCACTCCCATCTCGCTATACATCATAATGGCTTCCCGACCTTCACTCGAGACTATCAACTATGTCGAGAACCAACCATTCTTGTCCGTTCTCCCTACCCAGATATGATTCCAAGCTGACCATATCCTTATTCAGCGTACGTGATTATGTTTTGGAGGGCGACGACAACGAGATGCGCGCCACGATGAGCCGTATCGCCCATGAAGACGAGTCTATCCGTATGCACAACGAAGCCCTGCAGGCAATTGAAGATGCAGCATTGGCGCGAGCATTGGAGCTCTCCAAGGAGACCGCTCTAGAAGAAGCAAGACGCCGATATCACCAGGCAGAGGCGCATGTACCTGACCATACTCTGCCTTCCCATTCTCCATCAAATAAGCAGACTACCCAGCCAGACAAGACTAGCTCTCTTGCAATGCTTTCGGGCGTTACAATCGTTCGCTCGGGTACTAACCAGGAGAAAATCAGTGTCCAATCAAGTTCGGCTTCCATGACATGGGGCGAAAAAGACCAGCTGGGGCGATACACTTCGACTTCCTCCAGCCAATCGGGACCAAACTCGCAAGAGAGGGCTTTTTCTTACTCTGTGCCTTCTCGGCGCTCCGACAGTCCTGCATCAAATCTTGTCTCTCGGACCGATAGAATTAAACACGCGAAAAACGTTCATCACGGTCAAAATGATGATTTGACCCCAAACAGTGACTATCAACTGGGCGGTCGGCACAGCATTTCACAGGCATTACTTGTAAACGTTAGGTCCTTTGTGCCTCCTCAAAAGTGTTACAAATGCGGGACACTGGTCGAAAGGGTGCAGAACAATGTATGTTGGTTGCTATATGCATTTGAATAGCCGTGTTCATTGTGCTGAAATCACTCTCAGGAAACCGTGGCTGGTCTCCACGCGATCTGTACCAAGTGCAAGAGTCTGTACTGTCGGGGTTGCTTCTTACCAAAGAATTGTTCTCGTGGTTGTCCTGGTGGAGCACGGTGCGCGGTGGAAAACTGCTGCCCGGGAATCCGGGCTATCGCAGCCTTTGACGCCTTGAGCGATTTCAACAATGCGTTCGTCGCTGCATTGCATGAACACCGACGATTGGACCATCCATATGGTTGTATCAACACGTTGTTGCGGGAGAAGGATGCCTCCGTCCGACGGTTTGAGCGTTCGTTTATAAATACACTTCACAAACTCCCACCGCTCCTGCGGCCGTTGAGCGCAGATCTGCATCCTCCAATTGCGGGTCTTGTCTTTGAATCACTTCTTCCTCAAGTGATATACGGCTATCTTAAGCACGAAGATGTCGGTGATTGGGTGATGCATAGCGAGGCTTATCTCGCTATCCTGGAGGCATTGAAAGAGTTCCCATCCTGCGGTCTCGGCTCCGTGTCCTTGGAACCCTTTGTTTGTCACGGACAGTCGGGAGTCCCACTGATTCCCAGAGCAGACGAAGAAGCCGGAGATACACAGTGGTGTTGCGTCGAAGATGCTGTTAAGCATCTTGGAGCACATCAGAAGCGGCTGTCTGCGTTGTCTTCTCGAATCACGTTCCCTGCCACCTTGCTGAAGGTACACAAGCTTTCGGACGGCATCCTATATCTGCTACTGCAGCAGGTTTTTAATTAACTCACCGGAGAAACGGGTGCTGCCTATTGCCGTTATCAATCATCCTGTCCAATGAACCCCAACGATCCGGGCTTCTCGCACTGCAGTTGTCCTATTCGCATTCTATCTGTCAAACTTTAACTTATGCTGGCATATTCCCATTTCATGTTTTCAGTTGCACTGCCCTGGAGGATAAGCACGACCCGAGCATAGCCAAGATGTGTAGTTTACCTGCTATGAATATTTCTTAACTCAGATGATAAAAGATCGGAAACTTCTGCGTGTACCGGCGTCACTGTTCACCCAACTTGGAGTATCTGTCTTGTTTGAAGAACAAAGCAGTCATGGCTACCTTATCAAGGCATGGAGGCATTCGTCGGTTCATGAGAGCAGGCGCTGCAGGGTTTACTTGTATGTAGCTTGGGTCCAATCAAGTCAACAAGATGTTGCCATTAGGCTCCACTCCCATGCTCGAACTCGTTTGAATCAAGGGTTGAATCGAGAGACCAGTGACCTGAAGCAGTTCACTTTCAAAAAGTTGGAATGCCGTACGGTAGTTCACTGAGTCTAAAACACATACGAGATGATCAAGATCCGACGGTAAAAACCACGGTCACTTGTTTATTGGGGCCAATTAATACATACGGCATCATTGTGCGGCGGTAGATAGGCCAGTATTGTCGAAAGGATACGAGGGATGGCATGTGGCCTGCCCCTGTCTGGCTACCTGCCTAGTCGAGGAGAAACAGTCAAAAAAAAATAGGTTAAAGTGATCGTGTCCACTGTCCATCGTCAGATGTCAGGGTCGCCGCCCCGCAAGACGTGTGGACGAGCGTGGAGACTTTTGGGGGCACCTGATCAGATCCACTCTCACGAACCTTTTCCATGTCGTCTGACGATGCCGGTACGCATCCGAAGTTATAAAATTGAGCGAGTGAATTTGGCCAGGATGATATTGAACGATCAAAACACCAGGCATCTTAGCTCTGCCAGATCATGTCATCAGCCACGCGCAGATGACCAATGGACTTATTCATCTATATCGTCAAATGAATTACTGAGAATCTCGAATGGTCTGATGTCGAACATCCCCACTGAGGCTGAAACTAAAACTTCGTATAGTAACCGCTAACGTCTTTGCACCAGTTCAACTCGATATATTGTGAGGGGAAAAAACGGTATGTGGGTGCCAAGAGCCAAGACTTGACAACCAACAGAACGGTAATAAATAGGAGATGAGTTTACATAGCTACGGTCCTAACAGAGTGTCACCGCCGAGATCACTCCTCATGAAGATCGGAAGGTGGTTGTACCGATAGGGATTGAGGTGAAGAAGTGCCCACGACATCCATCTCCTGCCCTGCATCGTCATCCTCGTCCGCTAGCATGAACCGTTGTTCTTCTAGAATTGAGTTTTGCACGACATCTTTATCGAGTTTCCGTGTCTCTCGGGGATGTGATGGCTGCGGGGGAGGAGATGACAGTTGTGGAGATGAGCTGTCTGTGGCGTTCTCGTTCTGTACTTGGCTCTGGTGGGAAACAGGATTGATGTCGTGTTTCCTCCCAGCATTGTCGCGTGGTCGAATGAATTCATTGCCATTATTAGTCTGCGTGAAATGGCTGAAGGGATTGGGCGCGTTGGCACTACCACCTGGTCTTCTGAATGGAAGGTCTCCGCCGCCGGCGTGTTGGCTCTGTTCGTAAAAATTACTCATGATGTCTCGGAACCAATCAATGGCTTGATGTGCGTGATATCGCATGCTTTCAAACGAAAATTGTGGGATTTGATCAAACCCTCGCAACTGAAGGACGTAACGGTTGTAAAGGGTCCCAAGGACAGTGTAAGCCACCACAAGAACCAGAGCACTAAGGCCATAAGGGTTATGATGTTTCAGGGGTTACGAATCGACCCACACTCACATAATGGCCAGGACAGCGAAGAAGCCCAACGCAGAATTGCCACTCGTGGGACAAGCATACTATGGATAGTAAAATATAAACAGGGGTGTATGTGTGTGGAAAAGGGAGTTGCTCACATGTGTCTTCCACTCGAAATAAAACCCGCAGGCAGTGTCCTCATCAATGGGCGGAAGTTGCGCCACGAGACGTGGCTTGCCAGTTCCCAAAACGGACATGTCACATATGAAATCTATGACCGACGATGCCCGTATTTTCTCAACAACCTCGTCGGAACTCGTCTTGCAATAGGATCCTTCCGTAAACGTCAAGCGGGGACCTGACTCAGTCAAACTCAGGGTTTGGTTGACTGATCTATGTATCGTGTATTAGGAGCGCTGGTAAACTGGCTCAGGTAAAATATACCCAATCGAGAAATCGCTATGTCCTCTTCGTACGAATCCTCCAGGGTTCTTTGCATCCTTGAGGCCAACTAGATCACTGTGAAGGCCTCCGCACACGTTCAGAAAGAGTTTTTGGCTTCCGGAAGTTTTGAGTTCATAGTCCTCTCTGTAAATCGGTTAGTATTCAATAGCGTGGCAACTGGAGATATGGGTCACCGGTTTCTTAGTGGATTCAGGTCATAAAAGTTCCCGTCGACATGTATAGTACACGTTTTGTCTTCTTCTGCAAGACTCGAGGAAGCGAGCGCACTGACAAGTAGAAGGAACGAAGCAAGGCGCTGACCTAGCATTGCATTAGGTTGTGAGGTATCGGGTGCGGTTACTCACGATGCTGTGAACCTGCGGGTAACGCGTTACTGTCACACCTTCCCGTTCCGAATCGACCTCAACGTCGTCAACCGCGTCAACGACGGCCATGGCCTCTGTGTTTCTACGTTCACTAACACGTTCTGTCAAGCCATCACCAATAGCACATAGAATATGCTGTAGAAGTCTTTCTGCTTCTTCAACTGTTCGGCAGGGTCCAACGGAACAGGACTCAAAAGCAAAAACAGCGTTCGACTACCATACTGTAGAGGATCTTCATGGAATGACGGCTGCTGAAATTCTTGCAGGCCCTCAACACGAATCTGAGGCAAAAATGAGACATTTCACTGGTAAGTCGTCATTCTTGTCGGTGTTGCAATGTTGACATCGTGATATAGTTAACTTTGGGTGTGTTATTATGTCGAAAACTTTAGAGGGACAGTCAATACTCAAGAAGAACGTAGACCGCAGCACCCTGCTGCACATGGTGTGCTCCGCATGATTTTGGAGTTGAATGGAGAGGAAGTACTACGTGCCGACCCGGTATGTTCGTGGAATGCTGTCTCTGGGTTCTTGCTGAATATTTTAAAGCATATTGGATTGTTGCACCGTGGTACAGAGAAGCTCATTGAATACAAAACGTACATTCAAGCGTTGCCCTACTTTGACCGTCTGGATTACGTCTCCATGAGTAGGCTCTCGACCCCGCGTTTGTCTTTCTCCTTTAACGTTCTTTCTAGTGACGAATGAACTGTGTTATTCACTCGCTGTTGAAAAGCTTCTCAATATTGAAGTTCCGGACCGTGCGAAGTGGATCAGAACCATGTTTGGTGAAATTACTCGCATCCTAAATCGTACGTGCACTTTCATGATCTCATACATTTTTTCATAACTCCATTGACCTTGTCCCCAGATTTAATGGCCACACTCACTCACGTGTTGGACATTGGTGGTATCACCCCGTTTTTCTGGGGTTTTGAGGAACGCGAAAAGCTAATGGAGTTCTACGAACGTGTGTCTGGTGCGCGCCTCCATGCAGCGTACGTTCGGCCCGGTGGTGTAGCGTATGACCTTCCTCACGGCATGCTGGATGACATCTTCAAGTGGGCAACCCAATTCGGCGACAGAGTGGACGAGATAGAAGAGGTTATCACCGCAAACCGTATCATCAAGGAAAGGACCGTTGGAATAGGCGTTGTTACGGCCAAACAAGCTGTGGACTATAGCTTCAGTGGCGTTATGGTCCGAGGAAGTGGTATCCCATGGGACTTGAGGAAGGTTCATCCATATGACAAATACGACGAGGTATCCACATATGGAACTTTGCTATGATAAACTCCATTTACCTTGTTTTTCAGGTCGAATTTGACATCCCAGTCGGAAGAAATGGTGACTGCTATGACCGTTACCTGTGCCGTGTTCAAGAAATGAGGGAATCGCTCAGAATCATTGGCCAGGTCAATATCACCAAAACCGTCTTCCCGTGTAAACGTCTGATGATAGGCATCTAGTGTTTAAACAAGATTACTCCAGGTCCCATCAAAGTGGACGATCACAAACTCGTGCCACCCCCAAGGGCATCAATGAAAGAGAGTATGGAATCTTTGATTCACCACTTCAAGGTCGGATCACCGATACGTGATGCGAAACGGATATTGACTCTGTTCCTCCAGATCTTCAGTGAAGGATTCTCAGTACCGCCTGGAGAAACCTACAGCGCAATTGAAGCACCCAAAGGCGAAATGGCTGTATACCTTGTATCGTAAGTCAATGTAGCTCTTTTCCCCTTACTTTATTGAATTATGTGGATACAGTGACGGCACAAATCGGCCGTATCGGTGTAGTATCCGAGCTCCTGGTTTCCCTCACCTAGCCGGCGCGGACTTTATGATGAGACGTACGTTTTCTGATTGTTGCTTTCGTACCGAGTACTGACGCCGTCGCAGATGTGAGTGACAGTGGTGGGATATGGGTTCTGTCTACTGACCCAAGTTTAGCATATGTTGGCCGATGCAGTTGCCGTCATCGGGACCATGGTAAGCCACATCAGAACGTCTGTTTTATTAAACGCTGATGATCCAAAATAGGATCTTGTATTTGGGTATGTTGAGCCTTCTTATATGTGGGCATTTCTAACGAACACCTTCTACGCAGCGAAGTAGACAGGTAGAACGGCGCTTGTTCGGGATCATGTCAATTCAAGCTCCTGCCGTACAGAAAATAGATAAAGAAGCCTGGGCCATTTTCGTAACAATGCTTACGCTGGAATCTGATTGCGAACGGTGCAGACTTGATGTCATCACTAAACAGCTATACAGGGAACGTTTCAGTTATCAACCTCACAAGTGTCTGAAACGCAGTCAGTCATCACCTGGGCTATTCTGATTGTCGTCATCTCCCGTCCTTCTGTGCTCTGATTATAGCATTGATAGTCGGCTGCTTTCTTTGAGCACGTCCTGATGCATCGGGATAGGGCTTATCACCCATCGGTGGGCTATCGCACCGGACTTTTACATGCCATACGTGTCTAGCTTTTTCAAATTGCGCTGTCGTGCGTTCCCCCATTCCGTTGAATTGGTTTTCTAGAATGCTGCGCCACCTGATCATGACTGACGCTCTTGCAAGGTACTCGTGCGCAAGCTTGTTTCTGATCCCAACCTTCCCCTCTGACTTTAACAAGAGTGGCTTGTATATCCAGGGTCCAGCGTCACCTGATGATGTCATGCTTGCTCTGGATCGGTACTAGTGACGTTGAAGATTAAGCTTAAACTCGTATTTGCAAAAGGTATGTATGTACTCATTTGGTAGATGAAGGATTGTCCACAAGGTGAATATGAAATCAAATGACATGAAAGACTTTTACCTTTGACATTTCTGCTCCTTAGAGAAAACAAAGTTTCCTGTGGTACGTTGCGATGTACAAACCAGCTACCCCCCATATTAACCATGTTTGAAGGGAACGCGCACATGCTCAAAATGAGCATATTAAGCTGGTAAAAGCTTTTATGATCATGGGCGTTGACAGCGTCAGTAAAGGAAATATTCAACCTGAGGCCTGACGCGTGAATGCCACTTTTTCTTTTGATCCCCTTTTTCTTTTGACGCGAACTAGAATAGTGTACATAGCATCAGGCTCCTAAACCAGCACGTGATGTGCGCAAACAAACCAAACTTCGTAAGGAACTTGCACATAACGGCTGGAAAACTTTAGACTCCGGCAATCACCGAAGGCAATTCTCACGTCTTATCAGCCTTTTGTTGTGTTTTTGCAAACACTTCGGAGTCTCAACACATCAACGGCGACACGGCATGCAAACACAGTAGCTATTTTTGTATCGAGTAATTACAGTGTCATGTCAAAAATATCGAGTATGCATTGAGTCATTCTTAAGCTTTGTGAACTAATGGTATTGGTAGTAATGTTGGTTTGTGTCAGAAAGATGATTATGACCCAGAACAACACTTCAAAAAATTAGTGCACAACCGAGAGTTGAACTCGGGACCATTTGGTTCATTGTTAGTGATAAAACAACTACGTTATAGAAACAAGTTAAAATTATGCTGTCTAAGTGTATATATACTATTAAGCTTCTAGTATGCTGATAACTTGAGTGGTATCGGGTGTTACTAATATAGCACAAAGCTATTTAGCGACACAACCGTAGACTGTGTTCGCAATGCTTTGGATTGGCATATAAGTGTGATGCTTCGGATTAGCACTATATATAAGTTTGGATAACTAACTCTAAGGTTGAAAAGATGGCGTAATGGTTTTGTTACTCACGATGTCTCAGCTAATTGGTTCCAAGTTCAATCCCCGCGGTGTACACTAATTTTTTGAAATCTTTCCGACAGAAACCAACATTGCTAATATCATTACTTTACAAAACTTTTATGTGCTAATGCATGCTTAATATTTTTGACATCGCTATAGTGTAATTACTCAGTACAGAAATACCTACGTGTATGACATGCCGTGCCACTCGCCGTTGATG
>KN818222.1:252657-284336 GCA_000827485.1 Amanita muscaria Koide BX008
AATCAGTGTACAGAGAAATATGGTTGTGTAATAGGCCATGAGAGACCTGGCTGGGAAAGCTCTCTTGGCGGTGGTCACACGCGTGTTTTCCGCCGCCAACCCTTCCACGTCAACTTGAACCCACGTCTGCGCTACCGAAGATACCGAAGATAAAAATGTCAAATCCGCTTGTCAAGGTAGTATGTCGAGCGATGGAACGAATAGCCCCATTGAGATTAGCCGCGACTTGGGATAATGTCAGTCTGTGAGACAAGCCTCAAGTGTGGCAGTGACTGATGCAGGGAATCGCTAGGTCGGTCTTCTTCTAGGTTCGCACTTCTGTGGCATCAAGGGCCTTGCAAGTTTTATGACACTTCGGCTCAGAATCGCCGATTTTCAATCCGAGCAGAAAAGATGTCATGTTGACAGTTGAGTGCGTTTGAGGGTGCCACGAAACAGGGGTAGAATCTGACAAAAGGGTAGCCTGACTCCTGAAGTGATGGAAGAAACGTTATCGTCCAACGCAGGCATCGTCGTGGCATACCACCCGCCGATTTTCGGCGGTCTCAAATCACTCAAACTGAGCAATCCACTACAAAATTCGATTCTGACATGCGCCGCTCATGGGATTTCTATCTATAGCCCACATAGTGCATTAGATAGTGTCTATGACGGTATCAATGATTGGCTTGCCCTAGGCGTTTTAGAAAAACAGGAAAACGGTTCAGTTCGGTCTCTGCTCGAAACCGACATTGGACCAGATGGAGCCGAAGGAAGAATGGTCGAGTTGGTTGATGCAATCACGATGGAGCTTCTTGTCAAGAGGATGAAAGCTCATCTTGGCGTTGACCACAGTTGCGTTTTCGCAAATTAACATGACATGTAATCTGTGACTAATGTGTCAAGTGTAGTCCAAATAGGATGTCCTGCGGTCAGCAGTGGTCCTTCAACACCTGTACGAACCGTGGCGATCTGCGCTGGTTCAGGGGCCTCCATGTTACAAGGAAAGACAGCTGATGTATACCTGACGGGAGAAATGTCACATGTAAGTTCATTTCCCCCAGTCCCTCATTCAATGTGTATCTCATTCATATCGATCACGGACTTACTTACGGCATCTTATTTGCCCAGCATGAAGTTTTAGCTGCCGTCGCATCAGGTGTTCACGTTATGATATGTCAGTGAAACTGGAGTTGCGCAGGGTTACAATATGTTGACAACTGTGCCGTTCTCGTCAGGCGGACATACGAACACTGAGCGTGGATACCTTCCCATTCTCGCGAAGAAATTACGGAATGGACTTGATCAAGAACTTCGAGAAATGGGGACAGGGTTAGCCGTGGGAGAGGTGATAGTGAGCACCAGGGATGCACATCCTTTGAAGGTCTTGTGATTCTAATTCCTACACACGCACGCTCCACAAGCTTGGGGAATCGATTAATCAATCTTCGATGGTCGAGGAAAACACATCGCACGCCACGGAAGCCGTTTCTGAATGCGGTCAGCCTTGTATACTACATAACGCTGGTTCTTTTGCTTTATGATCCGTCGGTTCAATGTTCTAAATATCGTAACTAATTACCAATGCGTCTCATCCTGCGGCGGCCGAAAATGTCCTATCGATGCGCGATCTTAGCGGATGCACTATTTTCCTGCTCTATAAGCATCGAGAAAACAGTGCCCACAACTCCGAAAGAAAGGTTCACACGCGATAGACATCGTGGCTCGACGTGAGAACACGTTATAAGATGAAGTATGGCAATGATAATTTGGGGTTGAGAAAGACATGTCATTAAAGATCTGGGTAACGATTACCGCGCGGGTTTCTACAGAGAGTTTCCAGGGCTTCCAGGCTGTCCAAGGGGTGCAGACTGGGATGTTGTATATAGAAGGCGGGAAAAAGTCTAAACTTGATGAAGCGACACGGGTTTCCATATCCATGATTAATGTTAGGGAGCATAGTGCTCCTGACAAAGAAAGCAGGTCAGTCGGATGGCTCACGTTCCCAGTTCGGATAGAACTTGATCGAGTATGCCACACAAAAGGAAATGGTACTCTGTCTTAGTAAGGAACATGACATCGACAAAATTTCCAGCTGGTAATGACGACAGGCAAGGCTAAAGTTGATGGTGAGCGTGCCGAACGGAAGCAGTTCGATGTGTTGCTCATAAAAAAAAAATCGAAGCACAATAACGGGAATTCAACTGGTCTACCGCACGCGTACCAGGCCTGGGATAACAGTCAGGAACGAAATTTTCTCGAATGCGTGTTCATGACTGAGGCGTCCTGATAGCCAACACGCGGTGGTGGATCTATTACTCAATTAGATTAATACGGACTTAAGATTGGCGAGGTAGCGAGTATGGCAGTCGAAAAGACATGGCCATGCTACCGCATGGAAAGAACCAAGCCGAAGTCACGGCGTCTAGATGACGAAAAAGCTGTTTACAAGAGCCTTGTGTATGCATCATGGCACACACCGAAATCGGGAGAAGTTGGTTGACGTTCGGATGCACACGCACACGAGGCGCCTGTTCTTCAAGCTTTCTTGATCACCAGAAGCTCCGATGAGTTCATGTTCTCGACGCAAGGTGCGATGTCGCCGGTGGCCAGATGACCCGTGAAATTATTTCTTGTCTGGGTTGTCTGGGTCGAGAAACGAAACCTAGACTAGCCGATGACTTGACAGAGATGATCGTATTTGAAATGCATGCTTTGCCAAGCCACCACCTGAGTGCATACCATGCTGTAAGCTCGAACTGTCCTTGAAAACAGAGGCTAGACTCCCTGCCAGACGGGGAATTGGCGGTGGCAAACACGTCCAGGCGAGATCACGTGAGATCAGACGCGACCGCGTTGTTGAACCTGACCGTCTTTCTTTCCTTTCAACTGCTCAAGATACGCTAACTGTGGAAGAACCTGAGGCTCATAACGAGGAACTTGCGTATGTATCGGCATCACATCGATGAGGCAACCAATTTAACCAAGCTGTGGATCGAGAATAGGCAACTGTCTCGTTTAATTTCCGTCGCCAGCAAATGCACATGGGATCCAAGCACGATTCGGAAGCTTCTTTCTCCTTTCAAATCAACGACGCCGTCAAGGGCAATGAAGAATGTCTGCTAGCCGACGACGACTTCTTGCGGGATGTTAATGACTGCACCATAATCACTCCCGCCCTGCCGTCCAGAAGGGCAGTTCTCGAACATGAGCAACGCGAGCTTACGCCAGGCCAGACGGTACCTAGAACGAAGGATCACGGCGAAAACACTTCGTACCCGCCCAAGCAGTTCACACCGTCATCACCGGTTTTTCATCACAATGGAGCCGCTGTCAACCAGGGACTGAAAACGCCAAAACCCTCGATTAAATTTTCAGAGAAGTCTTCGACGTCGAAAATGATGTCGACAACGCGTTCCACGATGAAATGGCCGTCGCCGTCTCGGGCGAAGACCTTGCCTCGCCCTGAAGCATCCCCGCGCATCTCCAAGCTTGCCGGCCTCAGAGAAGAAATAACGATGCTAGGAGAAAGCGACGGACTTTATCCCGCCCCCGTCGAACAGCAACAAGAAGAACGTCATTCTGATAAAGATACGAGTTCCGAGAATAGCTCTCCAATAGACTCAAACATGCCAGTTCCGACTATACTACAAAACGTGCATTTCCGTCATTCTTGTTAACTCCTTAACGACATGGTACTGATATGCCACCATTTTAGTCTACTCAGATCCGAGCCAAGGCTCCGATGAATAATGATCACTCATCCATCACCTTACGTTCACCAACTCAATCCACTCCGGTCCACGAACCGCACCTTCTAGGCTCGATAAGCCCTAACGATGGTAATAAGGAAGATGAACCAGTCAGCACCATTATTGGCATGGAACGCCTTGCTGGACCAGAGATTCCGCATCGCCACCAGCCTAACGGGTATGTTTCGTACAGTAGCCGCCGGACAGAAATAGTTTTACTAATTACCATATTCTGTCTTGCTTGGTCAGGACAACTGCTTTTGACAATAGCTGGGCGGAGCGAGCAATCCGTTCTACTCAGGACAACCTCTTGGCAGAGGGGAGAGAGACATCTCCCAAGGATGACCAGGCGGACAGTTGCATGGCGGCGGCCCCGTTAACCTTATCGCAGCTTTCACCGCGCAAAATTGCGGCTGCTGTACATCCACATGGCCCGTCCTCAAACTCGTCTATTTTGCCAATCTCACCCCTTCGCCCTTCTCGTAAGAGACCGGCCTCGCCCCTCCAGGTTGAGAAGAGCAAAAAAGGCAAAATTGCAGCTAGAAAGTCTCGGGATCAGGCAACAATCGGGCACAACTCGGTTGCCCGAAATCCGAGTAGCACCACCCGGCGTAGGAACGCAGCACCCGACGACAGGAGGGACAGGTGCAATACAACCAGACGGCTTATTAGTTCGGGCTCCGGCTCGAGAATGAGATCATCACGGATGTCATCGTCTGGTGCTGGTGTAGTATCGAACTTGCCGGCGTCGTCAAACTCTCAAAGCCAGAGCCAGAGAATTAATGACGTAGCTGGACCGCGAAACGAGAGGCAACCTCGGAAGAAACGTGTGTTCAATGTGCACAAAGACATTGCAGTTACTGAAATGAAGACGGCTTCCTATGACTCACCTGTGACAATTGCCTCCCCTTCTCTATGGTCAATAGCACCCGAACACGGCTCAACTTCTCAGCCGACTCAAGAAGTCGCACATGATACCCGTATCGTATCTACCTCGCTTCCTGAAGATTTGAGCGCAAGCCATGACCAGAATAGAAACGACAATCAAACTGAACAGACGTCCCAAAGAGTGAGTTTCTATCATCCTCGGGTGAGAGTAGGGCCAGGGGCTTCGATGACGAAACAGCTCTTTGTTGATGGATCGATTGATCGATCGAGATGCCCGATTCTTATGCATCACCTTAGCGGACTTGTTACTTGGATGCTAATTTGACCCTTCATTTTAGGGCACAACGACCCGTGCAAACACCGCCAAGTCACTTGACTCTACGTCCAAGCTCCGTCGTTCTGAGGCACGAACTGAACGACAACGCGAGGAAACCAACAATAAGCGGCGCTATTTCCTGCGGTCGCAGAAACAGCCGCTAGCTAACAGCAATCGACTCGCGGCATCAAACACAACATCTATGTCGTCTTCCAATTCCCGCTCTATCGCTTCCATGACACGCTCTCAATTCAAATACAGCCATCATCACCCAATACCAGACTACAAAGCGGAACATGCTCTGCTTGAGTCATCACTTGCTCGGAGGAAAGAAAACATAGCTCCGATTATTCCTTTATCATTTGACCTGCACACGGATGCACGGGCTAAAGAGAGGGAGAAATTTGAAGCTGTAGTTAAAGAGAAGGAGGTGGAGATGGATCGACAGAGGGAGGCGAAAAGAAAGGAGAGAGAAGAACAAGAAGAGCGGGAGTTGCGGGAACTGAGGAGGAAAGCCATTCCCAAAGCTAACGCGGTGCCAGAGTGGTACAAGGACGCGCCGAGGAGAAAGCGAAGAACTGAGCAGGCTCAAGGTAGCGACAGCTGCCGTACAGAATAGCTGTTGTAAGTTTATGATTTAGTCATGTGCCATTTGTTAAGCTGTATTACCGATGACCGAAGTGTGCCGTTATGTTTTTGTCATGTAGTGTAGGTGATTACGAGATAATTTATTTTATGGTTGCGTCGGCAAGTGGGCGTGTATAATCCAATGATCCAGGCGGGGCCCGGCGGGTTGCAGTGTGTTTTAGTGTTATTGCGTAAAATTGGGGTGTATGATCAGCTGCCCTGTACAGCCAGTCATCCCCTGAGCTGTTTCGTAAGGGTTGCGTGCTTTGCGTTCAACCAGTCGTCTCTATACACGATGAATACCGGTCGCTGTAAAGTTGAAGCTGACTTGACCATTACAAGACAACCTTTTGAGTCGACGATAGAGACTAACGAAATGAGCATTAGTTTCTTGGGATGTGAAATAAAATATTACCATTAGTGACGACAATGCTAACCACTATCAGAGGTATACACATTAGTCCCTTTCAAATTCCTTTTTATTTAAATACCGGATGTGCCGGGAAGAAGGGGAGTTGTCATGAGTTCTTCCGCGGCCTAAGGGACTGACTAGCGCCCGCACAGGTTCCGAATAGTAAGTAAGAATGAACACAAAAAAAAAAAGAGAAGGCTATTCACGGTAGTCATCTGGCGCCCCGAACTCGGGTTAAGATTAAATGACTTTTTGGGAGGCTCCTTGGAGAGGATGAACGCGTTTCATACAGTCAGATATCAGAAAGCCCAGGAGAACCTAGTAGAAATATGGGCCAGAGCTTGTCAGGATTTGGAAACGTTTGACGTGGGTATCGAACCCCGCGAGTACTGTATTGTGGCAGTGGTGGCAGTTGGGGGAAAGGGCCTGCTGTGAAACGCGTCTGGGCGCGGCGCAGTGAACAAACTCGGTCAATTACGCCAAGGGGATGATATACGGTGGCATAAATAGTATCCTATGCCATTGGGAACTCACAGTCCGGTGCTAATCGAATTCAGGGCGAGAGGGTTTCCAGTTCAGGTCCAGGTCTGTCCAGGTCCTGTAACTCTCTGTAAGTGCCCCTTCCCCTTGCTCGCTGAGTAGAGATTTTCCCGTATCAATAGCAAGCAGTGCAGCGGGTGTGAACTGAAGGAGGTGGGAAATGACAGGTCGCGATTTTTACTCGTGCGATTCGCGCCTTTGCCCATGACCCAGATGTACTATCATAACAATAATTATATGATATTGGTCCTGCAGGGTCTCTGGTATATGATATTTGTTTTTCCCTTGCGCACACAGCACTCGCGCGACTTTGGAAGGCACTTACTAATACGGCACACAACATTATATCTTTAGCCGGCATGACTGCGTCTATCTTTTCTTGGACAAAAGAGGGAATATAAACAGAAAAGCAGCTACAGAAAGTTATGCTGACGATATCGGTGCTTTTTCTGGCAGTGACTGGGGTTGAAATACGATATCGATCCTGGATGTAAAGGATTGTGGAATTCTTGAAAGATACTTGCACAGTCATCGCTTTTAATTCGAACACACGTGTCCGCGATTCTCGTGCAAGATAAAGATCTCGTGTTTTAGTTTGCTG
The DNA here is from genome assembly GCA_000827485.1 of Amanita muscaria Koide BX008. Lineage (NCBI taxonomy): Eukaryota > Fungi > Basidiomycota > Agaricomycetes > Agaricales > Amanitaceae > Amanita > Amanita muscaria. The sequence goes on from KN818222.1 coordinate 259,773, forward strand.
TACTGTATTTGTTGTTGCCCTTTCATGGTGTAAAAAAGATGTGGCTTCTTTGTGGGGGGAGATAAGTCGGAATTATTTTAGCGCTCTTGAGGGACATTGAACGGGCGAGACTCAACAACGTGGAAGGATCTTTTTTGCGTCCGAGAAGTGAATCGATCAAACCAGAAAGTGGATCGAGCCGGTTCGAGCGGGTTGGTCAGGGTCGGTTTGTTCAGGGTTTGAGATTTGGAGATGGTGTGGTGCCGAGCGTCACACCCAATCCACAGAACGCCACTTCAGACAACAGCAAGGTCCTTCGGGCTAATCTTCTATCGAAAATGGGCTGTCTGCTGATGGAGGTTTGTGGCCTCCCGTTTCCAAGATAAAAGCCCTCTCCTTTTGCGTGTTCTGTCTCCCCATCCCCCTTGCAATCAGCTCTAGCTCCTCCAACCTAACTACTCCTGCTCAAACATGCACGCGTCTTCCTCTGTCGCACACTCTTGCCCCATCGTCGCTGACCCAGCCGCGTCGTTTCCTCGTCCTGTGTCGTTGACGACAATGACTATCCCTGTCAACTGTCGCTCCATGTCAAGCGATGAGTCAGACCATTCCACCGTCAACCAATCCTCGCCCCAATGCTGCCACTGCGGTTGGCGCGGCGCTCACTCTCCCAACTGCCCGTTCAAATAAACGGCGCATCATTGTTCGAATCCGTCTTTCTGCTTTCCATCTTGCATCCAAGTGTATCATGTAAGTTTTTTTTTGCATTCTACCCTTTCGATCGTTGCTCACACAAATTGTTGTTGTCAGTAACTCACCATCACGACTCATTCGACGTCCGAATATACCTCTAATATCCGGATATGCTTTGCACCAACATTCTATTAATCATCTCTCGCAACTGTATGACACATCCAACTATCTAATGGAGAGTGGAGGGCAGGTGTTTGGAGAAAATATTTATTGGAAGGGGAGGAAGGGTGGGAGACAGTTGATGAAGTCATCGTTCTCTTGTTGTACCATGTATCTTGCAATCTTTTTTCCCTTTTTGCAAATTTCCTTTTTTGCTTGAAACTTTGGGCCTCGTTCCGAACGTTCCGTTGATGCAGCGCTACAGTACCAACGACGTCAGCGCCTGGACCAGCCCACGCGGTAACTTGTTCTAGGTTGCGTGCGGGGAATTTCAATATTGCGATTATTTGATTATCGATTTCTGCCTCAATCCGATTCTGCCGCAACCGGCTATACTCTTGCCGGTCCTTTCCCATGCTCCGTTTGGCAACGGCTTCTCATCTATACGGCGTTTCCTGCCGTCCTCACTAGCACTCCTGCAAAGCACTTCACTGCAGCAGCTCACTCTTCAACGTCAACCCATGTCCTTGCACCCTCCCTCTGTGTCGGACGAGCTCCAGATAGACTTTCCAGCAGAACATGTTCTCTTGCTGACCCTCAATCGTCCGAAGGTGCTAAACGCCATGTCTCCTACCATGTCAAGTGACCTCAGTCGCGTTTTAAACTGGTTTGAAGACGAACCTCAGCTATGGTTAGTGTTTTTCCTTTCAACTCCCTAACCTGCATATCGGAACTTATCAAAATGACGCAATGTTCATTCATTTTTCCCGATTCTGTCTCCGACACTGCACAAAGGGTTACCGTTTTGACTGGAAACGGGCGTCTTTTTTGTGCTGGAGCCGATTTGAAAGCGTGCGTACACGTTCATAATTCCCTAGTCGCCGACGTTTCATTTATTCGACTTCGCCGCTATGACTTCATATTACCCTCACGTTTTTAGTTTTACTCGACTTCGCCGCTATGACTTCATACTCTCCTTTTTGGGCATAAACTTCACTGCGCCGCATTTGTTTTCTGACAACTTTATTGTTTTCTGTAACATTTGCTATTTACACCCGTTACCCGCGTCCCCCGTTGATCGGCGACTTCTGTTACATTGCACATGGATCCACTAACGGCATCCTCCTCAATCCATAGATGGTTCGCGGCGGCAAGTAATGGAGACGCAGGCCAGCAGGAAAGGTATGAAGCTATGATCCACGGCTTCGGATCGATATCCCGAAGGCACTCACGCAAGCCGATCATCGCTGCCGTAGTTGGTGGAGCCCACGGAGGAGGCATGGAGATGCTGGTCAATTGTGATCTAGTCATTGCCAGCTCCGACGCAGTTTTTTCCTTTCCGGAAGTCAAGAGAGGCGTGGTTGCTGCCCTTGGCGGTACGTCGTCAACACGCTATGGTCATGGGACACGGAACATTGGAGCACTGAAATCTATCAACTTAACCCTTTGCCCTCAGGTATTCCGCGTTTAGCGCGCATTTGTGGGCACCAGGTGCGTAACGACGTGTCAATTTTTTTTTGGGTGTAGATTGACAACGGCATTCCTTTTTATTTCAATTTCTCTTTTGTTGATGCTCCGTTCTACATCACTTGCCATGGCACCGCCGTCAATGCTAATCCTTTTCAAATGGTTTAGCTTGCTTCCGAGATGTTATTACTCGGCAAAACCGTCGACGCAAGAGAAGCCCAGGCCCGGTTCGGATTGTGAGTTTGCTTTGTTCGTTGACTCCCTGAGTTTCGGAGTTCGATTATCCCTCCCGCTTCACGTTACCTCACCATTCTTATCAACATATCCCACTCTTCTTCGGATGGCATCGGTCCTACGCCGCATCGTCCCATATGTTGCTCTTCAGTTGTCTTTTTTGACTCCCGGAATCAAGGAAAGGAATGCCGTGTTAGCTGACCACGTTGATATCATATAGCGTCAACACGGTCGTGCCCGCCGATCAAGTCCTATCTACTGCTATCGGCTTCGCCAAAGCAATCACAGCCAATTCGCCAGATGCAGTTCAATCAACAAAGGTAGCGCTGCTTTTAGCACAGAAACACAATGTCGAGGAGACGTTCCACACACACGTATGGAGCCCGGAAACGAAGCGGGTGGATGAGGGAGAAAATATCCAGGTACGTTATTTTGCTCTGGATCGTTCTTCGGTGCTTTGTGGAACCGTCTGTGGCAGTGTCGTTCTTTTCAGACACGTGCGCCAATATATTTCTTCTCCCGATTTCACATCTCCTGCGAACGTGTACCTTGTGCCTTGAGAAAACCAATGATATTGTATGCATGTACTAACTTAGTTCTGGTATTTCCAGGAAGGGTTGCAAGCTTTTGTCGAGGTATGTCATTATTTCCTTTCGGGCCTAGTCTCCGATGCAATTTTTTTATTTGGGAATTACGTCAGAAACGACAACCGAGCTGGAAGAACCCAGCGAAGTTGTGAACATATCAGTGATGGTGTATACATCACTCCCCCTGTACTCATAATTTGCGAATCCTTGCTGTACTTCGCTATCAGAGAACGAATTCCTTCGCTATCGTAAGCTCGTCCGACCTAGGCAATGTTTGATCCGGCAACTATTCCTCTTATCTGTAACGCATGAAACGTATGCTCTACGCCCCCTAACATCCGGCGCTACCGCGTCCAAGATTAACCCGATGAATCTGAAGACCTGGGATTGCGAGATATGTACGAGATTCTAGGATGTTCCTTTCATCAACATATAATATCAACAGTCGGTTAAGCTCGCGGCTACGGCGATTAAGAGCGCCCACAGGTATGGTGCGATAACAATAGGTTTGTATAACCGTGGAGTTGAAGCTTTGGTAAGATTTGATATCCTTTACATCTGAAGTGATGGATTCTCCAGAACGCAAGGTCGAGGCAAAATCCGCGATTTGAAAAGAAGTCGTAAAGTTCAGCTGGGAAGTCCATGATGCATGAACCTTAGATGCACGTGCTATGGGGTTAGTCGGCGATGCCCAAACATTGGGCATGCTATTGTCAACAGAGATATGTCATGCGGGATATAGCTTCCCGAACTTGGGACTATATCAGGAAAATGGTTTGTTTTTACAGCGCATGCAGGGTTCGTGGTGGAGCGCTAAACATATTCTGAATTCGTGTTTGTTTTTTCGATATTCTCAGAACAAGGTTTGAATTGAAAGTCCCAGTTACCCCCGCTGGCGCAAGTCTTTGTGCCTGACATGCAAAACGGAACTCGCTAAAACTGCAAGATACGAGGGGATAACGACTTCTGTGATTTAGAAGCCATATAGAATTTTAAAAAATATATATTGAGGCCTAGAATGCGCATGAGAGTTGTTTATTCGAACCTTGACGCGTCGGTACCAAAGTGTCTTTTAGGGACAGAATACATATATGCCCCTAGTTTTGCCCTGAAAGAGGTTCGCAAACGCACACGTTGTGCCTGCGCACGTTTTTTTCGTTCTTTCGGGGCGGGAAGTGTAATATAATGTCAATCTGACAAAACACCAAATGGGTGGAGCGTTATTAAAAGACGAGGTGGCGCTACAAGTTGCCGGAGAGACTATGGGGATTAGGATGTTATGCGGCTGATTGGAGGGGGAAATTAGTTTACCCTCCAAGGTCGAATGCGTGGTGGGGCAAATGGTCAGTTGAGACTTTCCCCGCATCGTATCGCGTAGTCATCGAAGCAATTTGGGCACATGACTGATACATTGCTTGGGAATTGGTGTGGGGTAATGACTAATAGGTTCATGGTGAGAGTTCCTACCGCCACGGCTTGTTTATATGCTGAGCAATCTGTCAAAAACACTGATCGATTTAGGAGGGGGCCAATAGCAGAAATGCGCACTAGGAGGGAGGGGATTCAGCTAGGTATCATGGGATTGGCGGGCCGACCCTGGACAGACGGGGTCAATAGGAAAACGAGAGACGAACCAACCTCGAGCGTACAAGGCACGCGATTGCAGTTATCTCGGTGATGACGGGGGATTGTTATCTTTTCATTGTATGGCTCACAAAACGCATTGAGAGTATTGGAGTCTTTCGGTAACCAATGCTGTTGCCGCTGTGAAAGTTCCCATGTAGTTTGTGAAGCCGTCCTAGCATGATTGTGCTCCATCTAACCAAGTGTCTGGGCATTACCCACGGTGTCCTGAGATGATGAAACCCAAACCTGGCTTTGAGAACGAACCATGACGGTCAGCTGCTGGGGAACGAAGCAGATGGGATAGTCGAGACGGGCTTGGCCTTGAACTCATGTTTACAATGCTGGGATTTGCCAGAGCTGAATTACGGAGATTGCCAGTGGCCCAAGGTAAGGGACTAACCAAAGCAAGGCCGCTCAATCTCACGCTTGAGCTTGCCGACCCCATGTCTGCTTCTGCACTCCAGTTTTAGCAGGTCGATCCATTGCCATCAGACGTTTGCGTAGTGGCTGTCGACAAAAAATTTCGGGCAAAACCGAATAAGCGAAGAAGTGGTGCTGAATAGTGGTACGAATCAGTGGCGTGGTGACTGGCCGCTGGGAGCGGTGTTAGTATTATCGAGCAAATGTAGCTGACAGAATACATACCAGACTGACGTCTTCAGTCAGCAAAGACTAGTTCGGTTTCCTATTTCAATGGTCGACGATACTTCGGTCTTGACTCCATCGAGAGCGCCTGACATTTATTTGGCTACGCCAAAATACCGGAACATAGGCTTAACGGCATTTTCTGGAACTATACACCCCTGTGCACCGGAGATGGCTACGAAGCACAGTAACCGACGCACACAAGGATTAAATCATTTTGCGCAGCATGGAACAGAACCACCTGGTTGACGATGATACCTAATATAGACATATGTCTTTTGGTCAAGGTATCGACGATGGTAACTCTTTCCTCGGCTTTCTGTTAGTTCCGGGACGTTGCGGATAGTCGTCAGTAACAACCCCCTATGGCGTAGTGGCACTCACATGGACATCACTCTCGTTATGTCCTTCTCGTCGTCGAGTTCATTTCGATGCGTAGCCGAATCGCTCGTCTCGTGACTTTCTTTTCTTTTTTGTTTTCGCTGGCTTGCCACGTGGGAAGATATTAGTCATGACCAATCGTGATGTCTCCAGTTCCCTTTTAGCGGACAGGCATGTCCAACTTGCCGCAGAATTCTACCCCATCCGAATCACCTGATCAGTCTGGCACATTTGCACGATGGCGCAGAAAATTTGCGCTCATCACTGGTTTGGGTGTGACAGAGGAAGAACGTCTAGAAGACTTGCGAAGGTATCAAACTCGCAACTGTGAAAAGACAAAGGAGTATCTTCTGAATTATAGTCAGTCTCTTTTGGTTTTGTGGGTATAAGATGATCGGAACCCTATCACCAGGTCCGGCTGTTGTGTTCATGTTGAAGCACTTGAAGCTGTCGGGATATGATGTGCCGTCGGGCAATATCCTGTGTGCTCCGTGTGATATGACACGTGCTGGAGGCTACAGTCCGGAACACGGCGCCATTGTCCTTTGTTCGGGACATTTCTTCAGTCAGACACATATGGAACACACGCTCGTCCATGAGCTTATCCATTTGTATGACGACTGCAGGTTCAAAGTTGATTGGAAAAACCTGCGACACCATGCATGCAGTGAAGTAATTGCCTCCTTCGCTCGTTGGTGAGCACAGAGCCTGGCCGGGTCCTAACGAATAACATTTTTTCCCCTTGTTCCGCAGATACGTGCCAATAACCTGAGTGGGGACTGTCGATTTACTCGGGAATTAAGACGGGGATTCTTCGCCTTTTCAAAACAGCACCAGGTAAGTCTTGCCGTGGCCCCACGTTAGTTGATTCAACGGCTAAGCAAAATTTTCATTCCGCTAGGCGTGCGTTCGCCGTCGTGCTGCGGAATCCGTTGCAGCAAATCCCGCTTGTCCAGATGCTGCAACTGCGGAACGTGTGGTCAATGAGGTTTGGGATAGCTGTTTCAATGACACGAGGCCGTTTGACGAGGTATGAGAAAGTTCCCACTGCTGAATGGAAGCTGACAGTCCTTCATTTTCGTTCGGCATCACAGATATATTAGATCGTGCTCGGGTGCGTTTAGATCAAAGTATAGTACATGATGATCCCAGCCCATTAATATTGTTGAAGTACATGACATAAAATTCGTAAAAACTTGCAGCGGGCATGGTGCCGCATACCGTTGGAAGGATCATCCTTTCGATCGAAGCGGGTCTCGAAAACTCTGAAAAAAAGCCGTTGATGGCGGATGCGTGATGTTGTCGTTTGTTTGGTCACAGAAGCGCATTACTATAAATGAATTTTCGGCCGTTGACACGCTCTAGATCTTTGCTCTTCAGCTTTTTCCCCTACTCGCCCCCACATATCCCTACCTGCGTAGCTTTATTCTTCTCTCGCAATGATCTTCCAGTTGGCGTGAGTGCTCCCAATTGTCTCGCCCTGGACATTATGTTAAAACTTCACTTAGCCTTCTCGCCCTCGTCGCTCCTTTGGTTTGTGCAACCATCACCCTCCAGGCGCCCAATGGTACTGTTCGGTCAAATACCCCAGCTACTTTCACATGGACTAGCTCCGACAATGCGGATCCGTATGTTGTTTGCCACTCACCAAAATCAAACCCGCTCACTTAGCTGCGCAGCCCGTTTTTCTCCCTCGTTCTGCAAGCGACTAGCTTCCATAACACATACGCCATTGCAAACAACGTCCTAACCACATCAGGGTCCATCTCTCTCACCGTTCCTACTGTTCCGGCTGGGTAAGTTATCATAAACTACGATTCGTCTATATTTATCAAACTCAATGATTTTCAGTGACGGTTACACTTTGCAAGCTGTGAACATCAGTGACATCAACGACCTCTATTCCACATACGGCCCGTTCTCTATTGCAGCTGCCCTCTCCACTACAGCCAGTTCGACTGCTACAGGTGCTAGCAGTTCTGTCACTCTGCCACCCGGACTTTCGACGTGAGTATTTTTATCCCAAGTGTTGATGGATTGACCAACATTATTCATACAGCTCTAGTGGGGCATCTAGCGCTGGAACTGCTACGGGAAGTGGCACGGTTAGTCCTTCTACCTTAGCTACTTCTGCTGGTACCATCACTGGTTCTACCACTGGTACTCAGACAGCGAACACTGGTACTTCTACACCGTTTAACAATGGTGCCAACCAAGCCGCGAGTTCCTATACCGCGTTGGCGTTGTCCGCCTTTACTGGTATTATCTTTTTGGCACTGTAAAAGGCACGTTTTTCGTACACTTTCACTCACATTCCCGTACGAGACATAATATTTTTCAAATACCAGTTATTCCCCTCGGGTACGTTGCATCTTAAGACAATTTCTAGCATTGGACGTTGTTTCTTGGACTTGTTGCGGTTTCTTTTTGTAGACACTTCACTATTTTTAATACACACTCAACCATTTTATGGGTCTATTGCAATATACCTTGTATAACACGGTGCTTTGCAGAGTGTCGTACGTTTCTACAAATATCAACTGCGCAGCCGTCTTCCACATCAGATTCTTGATTGACAGTCAGCGCATGACTTAGTTCACATTTGGATGTCTCTATTAATAATGCCACCATGGTGAGATAAAATTGATGCGTAACATATGCATGCAAACTTTATCATACATATCCCATAGGGCCTGGAGTGAGTTGCATGTGGTCCTTACTCTAATTACGCAACTAATACATATCACGAATGAGCGACTCATTTTTGAGTCCTCGGTGATCCGACGCTCAATGCGAGAATGAGAAATCGGCACCGGCACGCTTGAGAACATTGGACTTTGTGACGTAAGAGTGAGCGAAAGGAGCGAGTTTTTTTATAAATGTATGATGGGTCCGAAGAGGGGCGCAATAAAGCCAGCCTTGATATAATTCATATGTTTGGCTATACGGTCACGCAGTGGCAAGATTTAAAAATAGGCCACAATGCTCGTTCTTCCCACAGAACGTTCGTCGGATTGGGAGAGCAGACGGCACTTGATCCAACGCCTCTGATGGCTGCGTTGAGGTGGCAAAAAGAGAGTTGGCTAATTTCGTTTCACGTTCCTGGGCACGCAATCTGTGGCTCACCGGCGGCCTGCGGAGGGCTTGACGTTGTGTCTTTCTTCCTTTCATTCGGTTTTTGCGCGATAAAACAAGGGTGGGGACACGGCGATCATATGTCCATGTTATATGACCAACACATTGACATGTCGGTAAGGCAACCAAAAGCGAGCTGTCAATACTGTATTAGCGATAGTTATCTGGACAAGTAGGATGGGCGGACCGGAAGAGGCAGTGATGTAACATGTGAATCTTCACAGCACCAAACGACGCTAGTATACGGCAAAGATAACACAGGCGTGCGATCAAGGGGGTGTAACGGTATAATTAAATCCCCTATCCTTCAACCGTGTCTCGCGTCCATGAATAGTGATATTGTAGATTGCTTTACGAAACGAATTTGGAGCGGTGAATGGTTCACTGCAAACAGTCCGTGGCTCGGGAAAGCGGCGAACTTTGAATTTAGTACGCGAGAAGACGGGCCAGAGTAATTCTTGGTTTAAGCAAGATCTTGGATGTTTTGATGAAAGGCCGCACAAGTCGTTTGCAACGAGTTCGAAACGCACGGTGGCAGATATACATCATGTCGTTGCGTCCGCCTTCTACATAGTGTCACAGTTTTCTGGAAAATGGCGTTCTCGCTGCAAGAGACAAGTGCTAGCGGGTGGCCACCCCCTCAGTTTCGGTCATTTGATCTGGGGCCCCGCTTGGCATTGTGCATAATGGTGCACCGGGCCTACTATCAGCCGCAATTTCGAGAACTCGTCCAAGATTAACGAAGTGTGGACCTGAGTCACCGCTAGTTGAAAATCCTCTTTCTTTTCCGTTTCTTTGGTACAAGTGATGGACACCTCATTAACTTGATCACCGCCATCACAAGATTGGTGGCTATTTTGAACAGCCCCCGTCAAAGGTTTTTTTTGGGATATGAAGTGGCCGTGATCTCACGCAGAAATCGGCAAGCTTGCGGTTAGCTTGTCATCGCTTCGTTAAATAATCGAAACAGGTCCGAATATCCGCTGATATGCGGTCTGAATTCGTTTGATCTTGAGCTATAGATCAAAGGGCATGCTGCTAGTCAGTGCGCACATAGTACGTGAGATTCGGCTTCTTTGCGGGAGCGGCCGGGTTGGCAGCTGAGGAACGGTTGAGATAGAGACCCGTAAGATCCTTGCGTTTGAGAGCGGGGAAACTTCTCAGAGATACAGCAGCAGGACAGCATGGAGTTACATGCTGAGGGTGAGGGGTCTGAGGACCACCGTGGCGTAACGAGAGAAAAGTAAGAAAGAATCCAACCCTACGTGAACTCACGTTCGTGAGAGTAGGTCCACCAGAGCTCATAAAAGGCGCACATTTACCTCCCAGTTGTTCTTGTTCAAAACGAATGTGGTCGTCCTGCCTTGCAAAGCGCACAAGACTCCTCCCGACATGGCACGTGACGTCACTACCACGTGGTATCAGGATCCGATTCCCGCTGAGGCAATACCTCGTTTAGTTCCATGTTGTCACGACTATATAACGCCATTTTCAGGTCCTTCTCGACATCTTCCAGCTCTTCTTCCGCCAACATGTCTTCGGTCAAAGATCTAGTAGAGGCAAGTGTCTTGAACCTTTTTGAAACCCATCTTGATTGATCATCGACTAGAATACCATCACGAACCACCGAGTTGTCATTTTCTCCAAGTCTTATTGCCCGTACTGCAAAAGGGCAAAGGCTATTTTCGCCTCTGAGTACAAGGATGAGAAGCCGGAAGTTCTCGAGTAAGTGGTTATCCGGATTAAGCGTTGTTCTCTTACACAATATATCTCCCAGACTAGACGAGCGCGACGACGGAGAGGCGATTCAAAAGTACCTTGTTGAGAAGACCAAGCAGCGCACAGTCCCCAATGTCTTTGTCAGTAAGTGTCGGTATATGCGCTTGGTTGTAGAAAAGTTTTATCTTTTATTGCCCTTCTAGCTCAGAAACATATCGGAGGTATGAGATTGTGGTCTTATTTTCAATTCGAATTGTATCTCTGACGTGCCTCTTAAGGGTCTGATGACCTTGTAGTAGCCAACGACAGCGGCGAGCTCCAAAGGCTGCTTTCTGCGTGAGCTCGGCGAGCATTCAATAGGTTATCTTGTGTCCATGTTTTTCATAAAAGCCAATTCTCGCGGTTGTGATAATACTGTATAGAGTTAGTATTATACTGGATATCGTCACTATAATTCGGTGTTGAAGGTCTTTCCAAACTTGGAAATTGCCACATTTTACACCTCCGCCACGTTGACCAGTCTGCTTAAACTTGCAATCGCGGCCGCCGTCGATTATAACCACACTCGTACAACGGGCCGAACGTATTTGCAAGCGTGACCAAGAAAGAGCATCGAACCAAACCACAATGGCCAGGGCACATCGCGTGGGAGTGGTCTTTGGGATTTCCACCGTTCTCTACTTCCTGGCACTATTCCAGGTGATTTCGATGCCTTTCATCGATAACAGGGCAGCGCAAGAAGTGCTTCCTTTGGTAAGCGATCCTTCCTTAACACAAGTTTCGGGACTTCTGACTGACCCGGCCTTGACTTTCTTTGCATCCGCCGCGGGAATGGACTCTTTTTTTCGACCCCTCTCTCTCTCTATCAAACACGATAACGGATAACAAAAGCTCCCGTGGTGGTTGCTCGTCTCTTTCGGCTCGTTTTCGCTCTGGTCCCTCGGATGGGGTTTGTGCACGTTTAGGGATTGCAACGAGGCGTATGTTGAGTTACTGGGGGTGAGCACTGCCTTTTTCCCTCCTTATCAATGTTCCGCAGTTGTCCCTTGTACTGTGTAAAGTACCGTGGTGCTCGCGCCGCTGGCCGTCGGATCATTTAATAATGTTATGCCCTTCCTTTCTGCCTCGTGTTGTCTTCCTATCAGACAAGGTTCTCAGGAGTGCAAGTTTTCATGTTTGTCATCACGCGTACTTTCCATCTGGAACTTCGGGGAGAGGAAATCTTATCTTGGTTCTGATTTTGAAATTTGTCTCATGACTGACCTGCGTATTTCCAGGAAATTTCGGAAGCAAAGAACGACTTGAGAGCACGAGGCGTGTCTGTCGACTAGAAATATTAATCGTATTGTTGTCACCGCGGACCTGCGAAAATGCTGATATTGGTTCTTGTTCGTTTCGACGTTTACCCCGACTTGACCCTCGCGACCTGTCAACATTATTTTGCAGGCGGGGTGTTTTCTGTGCGGTATTCAATGTTCTATGGAGTGGAATGACCCTGATCAGCGCCATCCAGTACGGGTTATCCCACAGTGGCGTGCGTGTGAGCGGCGTCCTTACATCGCCACCAGGTGACTATCACCTTTATATTATATGATGCTACTACTAAACTGTGAGTAGTACGCCCAAGAGCACATGGTCGATTAGATTGCGTGATATGTACGCGACAGTCTTCCCACCCTCAACCTTCGCGATGAGCGGAGTTGATACTGAACTTTTCACATACACTGTCAGATTCATCAACGGTAGCCGATCGATGTGACACGATAGGAAAGAGAAAAAACGTGTTCTCATCAATCCGACCACGATAGAACCAAGGAGACTACACCATTATGACGAATGCGCCGTTTATTGCGTATCAGATGATGGCCCTTCGTGATACCAGTTCAGTTCCTTGAGCCTGGGAGTGTTTCGCCGCCAGCTTAAGAGTCACGCCTTGATTCTAGAAGCACAGTGGCAAGAAATATACTACAAATTCTGCTCCACCTGGTTAAATTTGTCTGTGACTATGGTCATTTTTTCCCCAGTGCCTTAAACCTGCTTCCAATCTAAAGAACGCTCGCTCCTTAGAGTCGTACCCACCGGTCCGTTTATCTCGACTTGCTTGTCCGACGTTCTGAAAGACTTGACTTGGTTCATCTTTCCCCGTTCAAGTCGTTTGATCTTACCCCATCCCACAACGTCGTAAGCGGAGATCTTCGCCATGAAAAACTGCGTCGGTCTCACGGAGCGACCGTTCCACAACTGAGATCGAATTAACGGACGCAATTGACGTCCACGTTCAGGGTTTTTCTCGGCATCTTCGGTCAACGTTGTTGTCTGCATCGAGGATACAATTTCACTTGAGCGAATTTCTGACGTAGGCTATGGGCGAAATTGCTGGCTCACGATCCGGATTTTTCTTGGCTTGTCTTGGATCTTCGAGTGACCCGGCTCGCGTGCGTCATCATTTCGGGCCATACTGTTTAGACGCTGAGACTGCTTGGACGGTGTTTCACTTTTTTCAGATTCACGCCAAATTTAAAGCGGTCTAGGCAGGAAGCAGCAAGGTGTGTTGCACCTAACATGTAACAAGTGGCGTCCGAATCGAATATGAAATTTCGAAAAGCTTCTCTCAGTGTGTTCAGAGTCCGACACGGCATATCGTAGTTCATATACCGTACATCGTGTATTTTGAATTCACTAGTACTGTGCCGATTGCATGCAGTGAAATACTGCCCCCGGACGGTCGGGCCGTGACGGCACGTGGCTACCGGAAACCCGACGCTTTGCAACAATGCCGTCTCTGGACTGCCCGCCGAGCTCCCCACACCAAGGTGCGGGAAGCTGTTTTGACTGAATTTGAGCAGCATGGCATAACTATTTTGTGTAACTGTAACTATTAAGAATGAAATGGATGGTACTGCACGACATAATGAACCAATCACACTTGCTGGAAGATCCGATGATCAAACAGTCTATCCGCGAGTGCAAGTTCGAATCGCTCCTTCCCTTCTCTGGTTCCCCAAATCCTGTGGTTTGACAGATTGAAACCATCGCCAAAAGCATCGTCATAGTCTTCGTACGTCCATGCCGGTTCGCCTGCGCCTTTCATATGCTTGAAAAGACCTTGCATGAAGTGATCGGTGAACAGCTCGTCGAGAGGGCGAAGTGTTGGATCTTGAATATGATCCAGTTGGAGATTTAGGCCATTGATATCCACATTGCCGTTAGTAAATGCAGTAATACGGTAATTGTTCTGCGTAGAGAGTAAGTCCTGAGGAGCAGTGTGTATCCTAGAATAGAACACACGTTCGGGTCTACCCCAAATTCGTAATTGTCCCATGCATCGTGTAAATCGCTTCGCATTGTAATCACGTTCTGCACCGAGTCGATCTTTGTCCTGCCACCCATACAGGCTTCATCTGCCGTGTCGGTTATCTTGCTCGGGTAACCTTTGCGTATCCACTGTGACGCTGTTGGTATAAGCATGTGATAGATACAAATGGCTCACTTCAACATCATGCGCCCGTGAAAATATGTGCGCAACTTTAAGACGACTGTATGTCTGTGTTTGCATGCCCGTTATGAGGCATTTACCATCTCTAATACGTCCACGGATGCAGTAATGAGGTTCCTGTAAGAAACGAAAAAAGTGAGCCAACTCTTTATTAAAGAAGGTCTGAACATTCGCTGACGCGGGCAGGGGTATTGGAATGGGTGGGATTGCGAGGGCGGGGGAGAGTAGGCACGAGTCCAACACGAACAGGCCCACCAGCTAGTCGTTAAATTAGAATTCTGACGTTGCGAGGAGTCAATGCGCTACTTACTGTTGGAGAGCAAAATGTAATGTCCGGGTTGCACGATCTGAGCTCCGGACGGACATGGTGCACGGTGTTGCTGCTGCGACAGATCATACTGGAAAATTGTCCAAGCTGTCGTCGTCACGGTGAATGCGATTATGTATCTTTAAAACTCGTCCCACTGGAGAGTGCCGTACTGCCAGAATCCTGACCGCGATGTCAACGCCACAAACAAAGCGATGGATGGAAAGGATGTACCGGCGATTACAGCTCCGTCAGAATCAAACACTTCCACATTGCGTCTCTGCAGTCGGGGCGATCCAGCGTCCATCGTTGATCCCGGATTTCTCCGAAAAAGGCCTGCTGACCTAAGCGATCGGGGACAGGCCGATGTCGTCTCAGGATACTACAACCTTTGCGACCGAACAGCTACTGGAGCTACTATTACAGCTCAAGGTGAGAGAAGAGTAAGCGAATGCTCTGAATTGAATATCCTTATGTTGATGGGCAGAAAACGACTCCGGCAGCTGCTAAGCAAATCCTCAATGACCAGCCTTCAATTGCCTACGCGTTGATCACGCTCATGGTCTCCATGAATGCTATCAACATTGAAGTTTTCCATGTCAGTTCCAAATTACATGCATTTCTCTTGTATTGGTGACATTCATGTTGGCAGAAAGTTTTGGCTGATTACAGCGCCATAGCGGCTACTGCACAACCTACTGCCGGTCCAGCAGCAGTGCCAACGCCGGCCCCGGTGCCAGTACCAGCTATACCACCGCACCTACAACCGCAAGCACAGTACCGTAACATGACGCCACCGACGATACCAACGGCATATCCAAATGGAAACAGCACTTCACAACCCTATTCATACGGGCAACCGCATCCTCCGCCGCAGCAGGTAGGGGGCCCGGGATATGCTGGCTATACGCAATCCGGATATCCTGGTGCATATCCACCGTATTCAGCTCAACAATCTAGCCCAACGCCACCTACGAATGCAACGCCTGCACTTCCCGAGACGCTTGCTCACATACCGGAAGACCAGAAGGTATAGTCTATAAGAGGTTAACTTTTGACTGTGCTAATGGAAATTTTACATAGGCCATCATCATGCGTGTGCTATCCATGACACCCGAACAAATCAACGTGTTGCCCCCAGCCGAACGTTCAACCTATATACAATTAGTAAGTTGTAACCATCAAGCTTTTTATGTTGATAATGATGGACAATTCATTCAGCGAGCAACGCTTGGCGTCCCTACAGGTTGAGCATGATCAACGTATGATGTATGTAGCGGCTGTATAAGTGTGCCGACAGTGTAATGTTACTGTAGCTAGATGGCTTTGGTAAAGGTTCACAGCTTTCTCTCCGGCGCCGGTGATTCCTGCACCTAATTGGTTAACAAATTTGATTCGACCGTCTCGGATTGTCGGACATTGTTCATCCCCATGCGTCCTGCACAGCGCTCTTGTGACATTTTCCACTTATACCATTCACCGCCGGCGCTTTTGCCCAAAATTTTGTCCAAGAGGTCGCCGGCAACAATTTACTCACCGCAAGACGTGTGCTTTCGTGACAGTCGCCTCGCAGAACCAAATTATTCTGACTTGCATGAGCGCTAGATCATCAGGTACAAGGAGTACAGCAATTCGCGGCGGCGAAGCCGGCAACAAGACGCTTCCCAAGAGGCGAAAGCCTGGCAGAGTGTGAGTAGTCCGCAAAGCGCCCTAACGGGCAAAAATGCAAGTTGTCTAAACCGTGCCTTGATGCCTGGTTCAAAGGCCAACAGCTTGTGCGGAATGCAGGAGATTGAAACTACGTTGTAATCGCCAGGTATGCAAACCTGTTTTCATTCTCGACGCCGTTGAAGAACCAGACATTGTCTATAGGTCCCTTGCGAAAAGTGTGAATCGCGGGGCTGCGCAGCAATCTGTCCCGACGGTAAGCCTCTTGAACAGTTTACCGAGTTGAAGCTTATGCTCCTTGAATACAGGTGTTTTGACTCCAGGACGGGGCAACAGACTAGTACTGGCGAATACGGAAGAACTACACGACAAAATCGATAACATGTCCTCACGAGTACGCCAACTGGAGCGCGCTTTGCGCGATGTGCAATCCTCGGTGACAACTGAACCTCATCCTCTACTTCGAAGCGACCTAGTGTTGCCATCGTCGGGACATCCTACTCCTACTCCGCCCCCACAGCCGCCGTCAATTTCGGAAACAGAACCGGGGTCATCACAGGGACAACAGCTTTCACAATCGCCATCAGACCCATCGGGCCCATCGGCCAGCAGTTCTAGGCGAGCGCTTGAGCAGCCTATGACGATAGATGAAAAGAATGATGATTTGGAAGCCTCCGGTAAACTACCATTCATCTTCACGTCCATTATTGTCTAATGAGCTCATTTTGCTAAAGGAACGTTGATCTCGACACCCAACGGTGGATACTTACATCTCGGAAACACCGCAAGACCAGAGGTGAGTGGTGCCATAACTGTCAATATGTTATTTCGGGCTCAAGTTCTACACTACAGTATCTGATGCGGGTAAGCGCTCTGTTGCTTCGCAACGGGAACATAGTTGGTTCATGTTCTTACAAAGATACCATCTCAACTTCGTCCAACACTGGGCATTTCACGTCTATCAAAGCGGATCATCAACACATCTTTCTTCGATTCTGACTTGCAGGAGTTGGACGACGATCTTGGGCAGGAGATCTACAACTTTCTGCCACAGCCCACAGAAGCGGACTCTTTGTGCCAAGTATATCTAGAACACGGGACGTATCTGTGAGTAATAGTGCCGGGTATTTCGAAGCGCACAAGTCTGAGAGACTGCCGCCGGTCATAGATACAGCTCCCTCTCGACCACGGAACTATCAGAAACATTCGCGCATTTTTATCGAGCAGAGTATGTATTTTATTATCTCCTCCTTCGCTCGGTTGACTGATATGCATGAAGGTCGAATGGATTTACTAGTTTTGATCACCTCTCCCTACTTTTCAGCATTTTAGCACTTGGTGCGATGCTCACCCCCCGTCCTGATTCCAGTCGAGCACAAGAATACTTCTACCTCTCACGAGCAGCCCTCTCGTTATCGCCAGCGAGATGCGGAATTACCCTGGTCTATATCCAAGCTATTGTACGTCGTTTTCGAGAATGCACGGATCATATCCATCATCCATTTATAGATACACATGGCTCAATACCTCGACCTCAGTAATCCGGTGCTATCACACTCGAGTTCCGTTTGGTTGTATGCTGGGTATGCCGCTAGATTGGGCCAGGATGTAAGCTGCGTTACGCTATCCGCTGTGGGAGTCTGGCTCATCGTTGATTGTAGATTGCTTTGCGTGCGTTCTGATTTTAAAGAAAGCCCAAAACTGTCCTCACGTGTTCCCTCATCTAGAACTTAACGATACCCAATGGAATCTGTCGCCTGAAACAAGTCTTCGTCGTTGTCGTATGTTCTGGCGTTTGTTTGTACTGGACACGTGGACGGTGAATACTTCGATGTTCAAAGTTGCAGGCTTGCGCTAATACCGCTTGTCGCAGAGCTTTTATTATGGACGGCCTCTCGTCATGTCATCGCCATTCATTGACTGCCCATTCCCAAAGGATATACCCACCGAGCATGCAACGATGAGCTGTGCGTTGTCTTCTATCTCAACTCGAACGCTAACTAACTGGATTGTTCTATAGTTGACTTGTGGAACAGCAAATACGCGAGCCTTGTTCACAGTGTGATCACTGTCGCCTTTGGACCAAAACAAGTTCCATACTCATCTGTCATTGATCTCGATCGCAGGATACGAGATTTTCATGTGCCTACAATATGGATGTTTCAAAATGATGCCGAATCGACGGAGACGACTTCCGAAGTACGTATGCAACGGTACTTTGTGTGTGCACGGAAAGAGATAGGTATGCAATGCTCCCTCACACAAGGACGTTATCATTGATCTACGGGATTCACTATCCAGTCCTGTTGAGCCTTCACCGCCCTTACCTTGTGAAACTGCTGTCAGAAAAACCCATTGAATTGGAGCAACATCGATATCGAGAATCTGCCGTGGCGTGCTACCGTTCAGCTTGGCGACTTATCCGTGCTACGGAGCTTACATACATGCGCGAAAGTTACCGGACAGCGAGGCTAAGCATATTTTGGTCTCATTGCCTGTCTGCAATCGTGAGTGATGTTCTCCATTGTCGATGAACTGACTGTAAGGCTTTGTTCTATTATCGTTAGATTGTGATGTCTTTGCTAGTAACCAATGATCCCAAAGGGTCTCTTGCACCTTCAGCTCTCCGCGACTTGGAGCTGGCCGTTGGATTGTTCGAAAATGCGGCTGCCTGTCCGCCTGCGTATCAGCTTCTGGTAAGGTGTCCTCAGTGTTGTCACAAGGGATGGTCTTCCTGACGAGACACGCGTTTAGGGTCCAGTACACAAGCTGCTTCAAACTGCGAGAGAATCAGCTGGCCAGTTATCGATAGCCAGGGTTGGAGAGGAAGACCTCGACGCATATCCACCGCGAGAGTTGGAAAGACTGGCAGGAAAGACAAGCCGTCATGATATGACCAGCCCGCATACGGCTTGGTCGCTGAATGGCCATTCTAGACAGCGAGCCAGCTCGAACGCTTCGAGTTGGGAACATCTCCCTGACATCGCCGAAGAAGATCCCTTCCAAGTTCTAGAAGACCTCAGAGTTCATCCCCACGGCCGACCCCCACATCCACCGACGACTCGGACTACGAGTGCCTATAGGCATCCAACTCTAAAACAAGACTTGAGCAACTTGGAACTTGGAGAATTCTACACCAACCTGAACAGCAACCTGAACTTAAATGATAGTCCATCTGCAATCCCTTTTACGACACCGTCGTCGTTCGTTCGTTCCGCCGCTAGCACCACCAGGGATGGCAGTCAAGACACCATGGCTGATCTTAGTCCGACCCAAACTGGGAGTAGCACATATCCACCGGTGCTTGGGGACAGAGTGCTGCCTTCTGAGGACTATGTCTTTGGCATGGACCAGTACTGTCCAAACGAGCAACAGATGTCTTCTGGATCCGGGTCTGGGACTCTTGGAGGCGGCTTGTTAGGTAGCAATGCGCTACTCATGCTAGATCCGTCATTACAGTCTATTGCAGAGCATCTTGGGTTCTTCAGCACCCCATTACCTTATAGCAGTCCATGGTTCGCTCCGAGCCAGTTATCATATTGATTGTTAGCATTTGTCAGGGATTCCGTTAGCTAACTGCCATGACTGTTTGTAAAACACTACACCGCTTGCATTCTGATACAATATTGCAAATCATATACCAGCCCTTGGCATCAATAGAGACCAGGGCGAAAGCTGCTAAAACGTCTTAGAATGGTGCAATATTGTAGGGTTCGTTTCTCATTACCGGTACAACTTGGGTCCGTTGATGAGCCGCTTGCGTGCGCACTATGCACATATCACCTCGCACGAAAGGGGGTGGTTGAAACCAGGAGGCGAATGCTGCTCTTTGTTTTTGGCCATTGCCTACCTTCCTGTTGCTGTAGCCTCTACAAGGAGTTGATCAGGTGATGCCTATCATGAGCTTCTTTTTGGCAGGAGAAACGAGGAATGACCAAGGAGTTATGTCACGTTCTTGAGCTTAAGTCTTTCCCCGTAAGCAAATTCACTCAGACTGGACAGGTGCGGAGCACTCGGCGAAGGGCTCGTCTTCTCTATCCCCGCTCGCTATCTTCTTATCTTAGCCAAGAAGCGATCGGGTCCAACCGAGCGTCGGGAAGTGAGGAATGAAAGATATCTATGATTGCGGAGACCAAAGAAGGTACCCAGATACATGTGATCCTTATTATGCAGCCACTGGTTTACCATCTTTTTGCGCTGCAATCAGGCACGACAGTTAGCTCCTAAACAGAGGGTCGAGAGCGTCAAGCGACTAACCCATAGTAATCCGATCACCCAAAGACAGCGCAATACCTTGCGTTTTACTCCTGATCCGTACATGACCAGTAATCGCATTGGCTTCCGTCCGCTCTACACTGAGATTTGCAAGAGCATCCTCACCTGCACCAAGAGAGTTAGGAACCAATTCAATGCCACAAGAAAGTAGTAAGGGTCATAAGGGTTCAAATTGACAGGGACCTCATGAAAATCTATTGACTTACCAAACAAGCTCCGTGCGTATAAATTAGCGGACAAAAAGTCGCAGTCACCGGAAAGTGCCCCTTCAGGGGTGAGACATGACATATTTGTTACTTTCATGACATGCTTAAGGTACTCGCGAGGGTCACTAGTGACGCAACGGAAGGCTCAGCGGAGGCCTAGATTTGCACATTAGAACGAAACCGACTCACGACGTGCTGTTGCTGATATTCACTCTGTTTTCCCACTCGAACTCAGTCCACATGCTTCGGAACTACGGTGGAAAGGAGATAATGAGCTAAAAAGGCTAACTGCCTCGATCTCGTCCTCACCTGGGCTTCCGTACAATAAGCGGGCTTGATATAGTCCATAATGTCAATATGGATATCATTGAGAATGACACATGACTCTGCAAGATGCGGTCCTTCCCATAAAATGCTGCCAAAGATAACACCGGTCTCGGTGGAAGATACTTTGATCGTGGCTTTGATGCTCTGGAAGCCGTGTGGGGCGATGGTATACACAGAGGGCCGCTCTACGATCTTTAGGTCGCCCAATGTAGCAAAGTCTAGGCACAGGTTCTGGAGTGTGTTTGCAGTCTGGTTCACGAGCAGCACATCTTGATTGCCGGGTTAGAGCCAGTTTCAAGATATTTAATGTTCGGTGAAATGATAAACGTCCGCCGATTGACCGAGGGGATATATGAGGAAAGTTGGATGAAGTATGTGTTAAAGAAGGAATAAACTAGCCAAGGGTTACAACAGACATACCTAATAGGATATCAAACCCGTGCATCTTGACGTACGCTTCCGCGTATATAGGATCTGAAAACCCTGTTGTGACAGCACGGGAAGAACAAGATGAACTAGATTGAGCTATCTTGGGCGTCTGCGGGTTGGTTCGACCTGCATACCTGTGAGCTGTGAGATCCGCTTGAGATTTGACATGAAGTCTTCTTGGATCTCGCCTGCACCCGTCGCACGACCGACATCGGCATCATACTTGACGAGGCACAGGTCAGCAGACCTGCCCACAATAAGAAACGAAAACCCACATCAATCATGTCATCTGCAGTCTTTTTGGAGAACTGACGGAAGCTCAAGAGGTCATCTACCTGTATGGCAGTGGCCTTCGTCGATTCCGCTTCCTTTTTTTCCGCTGCTCTTTTCTATATTTGAGCATAAACACATTAGATTGTGTCCCGAACAAGAAGGAAACGCACCTCTTGTGCGCTCAGCATCTTCGAGAACGTCGCCCGAGTGTCATGCAAGAATATTTCATGCACGACAGGCTTCTGGTTCAGTTCGCTAAGGGTCTGGATGCAATTCATGATTCTCTCGCACGAGTCTTCGTCGATGGGTACTGTGGCAAACTTGGACTGTCCAACGCGAATGATAGATGTCATGATCAACATAGCCTCTGCGCGTATGATGTTCGTTGCTGCCTCGTCCCCAGCCTTCTCTGCAAACCTCAGCACGAGTTTCGTCAATGCATTGGCTAAGGAGGCTCCGGTGAAAAAGTCGCCGCCCAGGATCAGTGCTGTGATGTTCGGGAGGAAAGCCTCATGAGTAAAGGACGACGAATGGAAAATGTGACTTACTGCGTAAAGGAGGCTTAGCAGCAGCTTTGACGGCCTCCAGCCTCGCTGCGCTAACATTCGAATATACAGTCTCAGTTGCGTATGTTCCGTCCGCCAATATCCTTGGCCGGCCACTGCCCTCAACTTGAATCTTCTCTTTCTCTTTGTTCTCACCATCCTCCACGGTCTTCTCCCCTGGAGTCTCATCCAAGAGTTTCTGCTCGGAAGACAAGATTGGTATCTCTCCAAGGACCTTTCGAACCTCACTCATCGCGTTCTGTATATCTTCGGCTTCTTCAATGTACTCTCCCAGTATCCAGAGTATACCGCGGAAGACTTTCCCAGATTTGATTTCGGTGAGGGTATGCGTGAGTTTGTTGGTGATGGTTTGACGTAGTTGGGGGAACTTCTCAACAACTTCGCTAAAGAAAACGGTGATGGATGAGAAAGAAGACAAGGGGAGAAGCACGGGATGACTTACCGGACGAAAGAGACAACGTCCAACGCAGACGGGTTGTTTGTATCAGAGAGGAAATCCATGAGGGCATGTACAACCATCGCTGCGATCTCTGAGAACCTTATGGCCAGAACGTGGATGGATTGAATCAGCAGTTGACGATATTCAGAGGCCTATATCATTGTTGTTCGATCCAGTTACGTCGGAGGCAATTGAAGGTGAAAGTGAAGCATACCTTCTCAAAGTCAGCTTCTTGCGTCTTCTGCAGTTGTTTCTTGAGGAACTGAACAACTTCCTCGACATTTCTGCTTGATGTCATGCTTAATACGATGTTCATTGCTTTTCGTCTGACTTCCATGTCGGCACTACCGTGTCACGGGTCAATCCGGTATCAACAATACCTCGAGATAGGAAAGGCGGCGCATACCTTGACAAGACTTGAAGAACATCCATGATGAGGCCGTCCAAGACTTGACCATGTCTTGACCGAAGAGTTTCTATCCGGTCTAGGACGATGAGCTTGACGTTGTTGTCGGATTCCTTAATCACCAAGTTGATCAAACATGCCGCCGCAGCTGTTTACCGGTGAGCAATAGCTCTGATCAATTTCAGAAGGGGATGTACAAACTAACCCTTGACCGCTGCCGGGTTCTGCGTCAAGGACGTCAGAGTCGTAGCAGCCTCGTATTTAACAGCATGTGAAGGAGCGTTGAGAAGTTCAAAGATACATCGGATGTATCGTGACTGTCCTCAAATTATTCATTAAAACAGGTTCCTATATGCGGATATTAAGGATAAATGAACACTTACGCGATGCGTGGAATCATTCTTACAATCCAACCTAATGACTTCAATAAGGCTCAACTGGAGCGCATCATCAAGAGTCTGGATCGTATCATATATGCTGAGGATATACTCGACAGCCTTGGGCATCGCACAATGCGCCAAGAACACAAATGCGTTGCGTTTACACGCCGAGTCGTTCTCAGCGATGAGGAACGTGTGTATGAGCTCTGGGGCATCGGGTATTAAGTGTTCAAATTCGCGATAGATGCTGTACACGGCAAAGACAGCGTTCTTTCGCACGTAGGAATGCCGGTGTTCCAGGCAGGATCGGCAGGTGGGTATGAGAGGTTCTAAGAGTTCGGCATCTTTGGCGATTTTTTGGAGGAAGCGGAGGGTGGCGCCGCGGATGTATTCGTTTGGGTGTTGCTGGATGAAAAGATTATAAGAGTGAATGGGTACTGCGTATAGGTGGACGTACAAGATCGTTTCGGATTGCGTTGCTGGATGAAGGAGACGAGGTTGATATTAGGGATTCAGAAGGGGAGGAAGACCGATAGCACTTACACAACAAGGATCATTTCCTGCTTCAGCTTACCGTTGTCATCGTACTTCGGACACACTTCCCAGTAGAAATGCAAGAGTTTCTTGAGTTGTTTATTTCGCGTGGGCATTACATATTGTATGACTGGCATCATCAACGTTGGCTGCACCCATTACATATCCATTAACAGGGTTGACTAGCAGGGAACATCGACGCAAACGCACATGTGGATTTCCGTTCATGGTCGACACAATGATTTTGCGCAAGGTCTCGAATTTGACCTCGTCTGTGCCCTTCTCCAGCCCTAATTTGAGCTCTGATGTGGAGGGGTAGTCCGCGCTCGAGTCTGTGATGACAGTGTAGCATGTTGGGTCGGAGGAAGACATGATTACAGTGTCGCCGACAACGACGAGGCAATCGAAATATTATAGCGTGGGAAAATGCCCAAGCTGCGACGTGGATGCTACAAAATACTCAGTTTCGCGTTGAAGCGCTGAATACTGCCAAGAAGACACTCAAGAACAACGTTAGAATTTTACATGGAATTTTCGCAGTTCAGAGAGAGCGTGTAAGGCAGAGAAAAGCGTTGAAGAACGGATAACAAAATTTCAAGAAATATTTATTTCTGAAGCATGACATAAATGGTA
>KN818222.1:291381-323946 GCA_000827485.1 Amanita muscaria Koide BX008
CGCGGGATAATTTCATTCTCCTGGCAAACTATTGTTGATGTCTGGCAGACGGCACACAACAGGCAGAGCACAAGCAAAAACTTCTTTTGATAAAGGGAAACCAACGTTAAAACAATCCAATGTGATAGGATACGCCAAACGGCAATCTCAAAAAACAAAATATCGTTCAAACATTGACGATGTATATGAATACGAGGCCGTGAAGAGTAGGCGGTCAAACATCCGCTTGGAACTTGACAAAGATGAAGCCAAAGAATATGGTGTTGGTCCCGATGGTGAAATCGGTCTCGACGTGGATAGTGATGCTCTAAGAGCACGATTAATTGGGGAAAACGAAGACAACGAAGTTATACCCAGTGATGACGACGAGGAAATCGATAGTGATGCTGCATTTGAAGAAAGCGATGAAGACCGCTTCGCTGGATTTTTTTCAGACAAAGTTTGTGGCTTACATTCTCCAATGGACCTGCGCTAATCTATGGATGTGTTACTTTGACAGAAAGCCAAGAAAAAGGCAAACAATAGCAAAAAGAAACCAAGTGTCCGCTTTGCGGACGTGGATTTGAACGAGGACGACGATGTCGTTGGAAGAGAAGACGAGCAAAGAGAAGATGACAATGACGAAGAAGAGTACGATGACGAAGAGATGGGGGAAGGTGATCAAGAGTTCATCAGCCTAGTGGATATCCTAGACGGCAAAGGCGAGGCTGACACTGGTGATGATGAGAATCTTGCATCCAAGCCTTTGTCAAATGCCAAAAGTCCTGTTCGCAACGAAGATGAAGATGAGCGAATGGATGACGAGGCCGAGGAAGAGGTGGAGGAAGAGGAAGAGGATGGAAATGAAGAAGAAGTGTCTGCAGACGAGGCAGAGATCCATGATTTTGCACCCTCTGATGAAGAGGAGGCACCCGAAGCCCTTGACGACCTCGAGAACTTCATCACATCGTTAGGGACCACGGACAAGAAACGGAAAGCTCAAGCTGACTCGGGAACTGCTCTCTCAGAAGGCCCGAAACGGAAAAGGCGTCAAATCATCCAAGAGCGCACCGAAGCAGGTGCCGAGAATGAATTCCGAGCGATAGCCTCTGGTAGTTCACATTCACTATCATGTTTTACATGTTTACTAAGAAATCCGAATATGTAGGCCCCAAACTCCAACTAGAAGACTTGCTGGCACCACTCGCTTCGCAGTCGTCTGCCCTCCAATCATTAAAAAAGTCAACCAAAGCCCTGACCTCGACATCTGCCAAATCTGGCAAAACGCTTTCTGCTCCACTGCCCCAGCGGGCCCAGGAGCGTCTGGATCGCGAAGCAGCGTATGCACAGACGAAACAAGAAGTTGACAAATGGAAAGATACCATGAAACGCATACGGGAGGCGGAACACCTCAGTTTCCCCCTGCAAGAGCCCAATAGCATGGGGCGGACATCCAACTTGGAGCTGAATGCGAAGTTCAAGGTTTGCATCCTATTATCTTGATAATATATGCACAGTGTTAACAAATCTTTGTCGGCCACGTAGCCCAGTAACGAGCTTGAATCTTCGATTGACGCCCTTCTCAAGGCTGCTAACATGCGGGACGAAGCTGACCTGATGCGAACTGAGGAAAACATCCTCAAGGCCAACAAACTCACGTTAGAAGAAGTAGCCGAACGGCGGGCTGAGCTCCGTCGAATGCGCGATCTCATGTTCCGCGCAGAGCTAAAGGCACGGCGGATTAATAAGATCAAGAGCAAAACATATAGAAAACTGAGGAGGAAAGAAAAGGATCGCCTGGGTCAACTGACCAAAGATGCTGGAGACGAGGAAGGTGAGGAAGAGCGAATAGAAAGAGAGAGGGAACGAGCCATGGAACGAGCAACATTAAGACACAAGCAAACTGGCAAGTGGGCAAGACAGATGCAGTCCAGAGGAGATACACTAGGAGAAGACGAGAGAAGAGAGATGGAAGAAATGCTTTCCCGGGGAGAGAAGCTCCGGCGACGAATTCAAGGCGTTGGCAGCGACGAAAGTGAAGGTGATCAAGAAGAGAGCGACGAAGATGAAGACGTATATGACGAAGAAGGTGAACAACGCTCCCTTCAAAAGATAAAGCAATCTGCTTTTGACGAGCTCCAACGCGTCAACAAGCAAGATGAAGAGCTCGAAAACGACATGAATAATGAGAAACGGAGCGTATTCAGCATGAAGTTCATGAAAGAAGCAATGGTGCGGGAGAAGGCTGCAGCAAACAAGATAGCAGATGATTTCCTCAAAGAGCTTGGTGGAAACGACCTCGACGCGAATGCAGAGGATGGAACTGAAGATGCGGTGACCGCTGGAGTTGTATCCGAACGAGTCGGGGGTCGTGTCTCGTTCAGACCTGGCGGACCTGGTATATCACTACGTCCTATGACTTCATTGGCATCCGACACGTCGAGCGTCACACTCAAGTCAACTGATCTCCCTACCAGTCCGGTGGTCCATTCAGCTGTTCCTCGTATTCATGCCTCTCCGGGTCCTTTTTCTCCCACCGTGCCAGCCAAGTCGTTACAGTCAGCGTCACCTATGGAAGACGCCAACAACGCTGCCAGTAGTCTCAATCCATGGCTTACTCGCCCAGATGCTCAGGAAGCCGTCGCCACGTCAAAAGCATCGCGCAAAAACGAAGTCGTCATCAGTAAAGACTCCAAAGCAGCTGAAAAGTCCAAGAACAAGCTGCGCAAACTTGCAATGAAGCAAGCTGAGGAGAAGCAGAAGCAGAAAGACGATGCAACGCTGGAGATTGAGGTTGGAATTCGCGGAGCGTTGACACTGAGAGCTACATCCTCTACTGCTGCGGTTGGAGCGGAGAAAGCCGCATCAGCATCAAACTCTACACCGAGCACTACCGAAAATGGCAACAACGGGTTGAGCAAGAACAGAAAGTATAAGCGGCTAGACAGCCATGCCACTTCTGCTACCCAGCAACGAGAGGATGCGGCGGAAGATTCGGATACCAATACCGAGATTGAAGCCCAAGAAGACGCCTTAGAAGCGAAGAGAAAAGGTCTCAAAGCGTTCCAACAGCGGGATCTAGTCGCACTCGCATTTGCTGGCGATAACGTCGTCCAAGTTTGTCATGTTTTTCCCAAACTATCCTCAGAACTCTAATTGTTTATATTCCCTAGCAATTCGAGGAAACGAAGCTCCGCGAAATCACCGCCGATGCACCCAAACAAGTGGATACGACAATTCCAGGTTGGGTAAGCTCTTTGTTCACACTTCGTTTGGATTGAATTCTATGGCTCCTATCTCACAACGGTGATCTATCCCTTGCCTGCAATCCTGCTATCCTTTTTGTTCTTGCCGTGTTATCCTTATTCCTAACCTATTCCTCTAAAGGGATCCTGGGGTGGGACTGGGATCCGCAAAGCGCCGTCTAAGCCATCCCGAATCAAGACGATCCCAGGTGTCGATCCAGCCAATCGAGCCGATTACAATAAGAAGCATGTTATCATCTCCGAACGGCGAGATAAAAAAGCGGCCAAGTATATGGTTAAAGACTTACCGTTCCCATACACGAGCAAGGCACAGTTTGAGCGCAGCATGGAGCGTCCGCTGGGAACGGAATGGAATACACGTGTTGGATTCCAAAGAGCAACGTTGCCGAGGGTTGCGATTAAGGTATGTTGTTGGCCTTCTTGTTTCTTCTCTGTATGCTTACTTAGGGGACTAATTTTCTCTCACCTAGCCTGGCTCCGTGATCACACCCCTGAGGAAGTTCTCATCTTAAGTTAGTTCATATTAGCTGGATATTGGACCTATACCATATCCGTGGATCATCACTGTGCCGTTACACCATTATTCACACCCATCACAATTTATGAACAAAGCAACAGCAAAAGTACATATTGCTACAGCCACATATAACATGTAATGACTCCGTAATTGTATGCATATAACCAAGGTCCAGATATAACATTATTCTATTGAAAAGAAAGTAGGTAATGTCATATCTATGGTGCCACGGTTCAGGTTCACAGGCTCACAAGCACGTACACGTTTGCTACCACAATCACCAACCAAATTGACATCCCCACGATGATTGTGATCTTGCTATTACTGAAGTCAACCCACTCATCAACGGCGTTCCCAAACTCCTGATCTGTATCTCTGGTTCGTCCCACAGTGGTGGAACTACCCGGTAGGGTCTCTTCTTGCAAGGATAGGTCTGTTGCAGTTTCCTGTCTAGGCTTACGCACGGACATGATTTTTTGGCTTGACGTGAGATATATCAAAGGGAGTGTGATGAACGGCAATGCCATGGACAGCACGACCTGGGAAGCAACCAAAAGTGTGTCAACTCCTTCCCGTCCCATGACGATCGCGACTGTCATCGACGGAACGATTGCGATAAGGCGCGTCAGTAGACGGCGGAGAACAGGCTGTGTATGAAAAATCAGATGCATCAGATCCTGATAAATAAGGCAACGGACCGAAACACTCCAACGAATAAATCCCTCAGCTACGGCTTGGCCTGCCACGGTTGCAATCAGCGACGAACTCTATCGCACAGCAGAGATGTCAGTCGAGATAAGCGAGAACAGAAATGGGTCATACTTGTCCGGAAGCCAGAAGTGCAATCGCAAAGAGAGTTGCCGCTCCTGGCATGGGGTTACATTGTAATCAGAGGCTATCTGTCTGTAGGGAAGGACCACACGGCGTACCTTTGCCGACGAATTTTCCGATGAGAGCATAGGCGTCAAATAGGCTGGCAGGACCACCCGTCTGGCGTGCAATATCAGAGCCGTAATAGAAGACAGCGCCAGCCAGGATTAGGATACTAAGCGGTGGGTTTTACAAGTGGGTCAGGTGAGTTGCTTAGCAGACATGTAAACGCAAAGGGCAGCTGTACGTACAGAGCGTTAATGACGACGGCGAATCCTAAAAGGCAGATTACAATATCCGCGATCCCATGATACACATGAGCTAGAACGAATCCTAGGTGGTTGTTCTCGTGCTCAGAATGCCGCTTCGCTGTTGTGAAATAGTTATTCACATCGGGCGCCCGTACGGCATTCCGGAACGAGGTTTTCACGTAGTTGACGAGAGATGGAAGCAGTCCGTTACCGTTACGATAGCGGCCCGGTGAGTTCGTGTTGGAAGCAGTGTATACCTCAATGCGGTCATCCTTATGTGTGATACGATAGGAAATTCGATCCTGTGTCGCCAAATTGGAACCAAGAAATAAACTGTGGGGCATGACGGTGGCTCCTATGATCCCGACGGCTGTCCATCAAGAATTAGGACTGGACAGCAACAATAAAAGCAGAACACTAACACGTATACAAAGCACTTGATTTGAAAATGTACTTTGACGGGACAAACCCTAGGAATGCATCTGACCAATTGACATTGACCTTTGAGATGATGATCGCTACGCATAACAGGACCGCCAATACCTTAGACGCCAAATATCAGCGTAAGGGAAGGAACGGGTGCAATAAAAATTTCACGCACCAGACCCGCAATCAGGAGCTCAAACATCCGTACAGGTGTGCCGCGCAGAGGATCTCGCATTGCAAGAAGTAGGATGACATCCGCAGCAGTAATGAGTACGCCGTGCCACAGCTGCAGTCTGGGGAACAGCAGTACTAGTGCGATTGCAGAACCTAACATTTCGGCAAGATCGGTCGCAATGATTGCCACTTCCGCAAGCATATACAGAGGGTAAAGGATTCCCCAACGGTAGAGTCGCGTATGCTTTGGTCTATCATGAAAAAGTAGTCGACAATGTGTAGCTAGATCTGTTGAAATCTGTTAGTAACTCCAGGAACGCAGATATGAAGGTGGTTAAGCGATGTGTTTCATCGTCTATGAACACCGATCGTAGACTCACCTAGACCAGTAACACATCCCAGCTTGCTGGCGAGTACCTGACCGGAAGCACTTCATATGAATGGTGTTTAGAAGCTTGAAAACGTTTACCTGCAGAAAAACAGCAAAGATCCCGGAAAGGAGAACGACGAACAGAAGGCGATATCCAGATTCGGAACCAGCTTGAAGGTCGACACCCCAATTCCCTCTAATCTTGAGTTATACAACAAAAATCGGTACTAATTGAAGATTCTTACGGATCAAAATATGCAACCGAACAAATCAGACCAACTCCTGTGTGGTTTCGTGCATGACCATACACCGTCTGACAAGCATGTATAGAAAATGAGGATATCCGCCGGGTGATCGTTATTGAGGAAGTGTGCGATTCGCGATCGTCTCCATCGTCTCTTTGACTCGTGGTCGGTCCACCCATTGATGTAGCCTCTTAACGAGGAAGTGAAACGAATGGGAAAAGGAGAGATGCTTAGGGAAGGAACGATGGGCAGAAATTTGACCCCCAGTAATATTGGACCCGAAGCAACGGGATATACGACCACACTTTGTCTCGACTCTCCGATCATCCCGTTTTCTACCGAGCGCTCTCAGGCTCATGAACACCCGACAACTACACATCCGACTGCGCTTCAGCGATGGATCAGAGCAGAGAAATGCTCGCATTTTTAAGAAAATCAGTGGACTACACGTTCGTGGCCCTAGCTCTTGTCTCTGCGTATGTTGACACGAACCGTCCCAAAAAGTCTGAGGCATCTTGAAAACGAAGAAAATCGTGTAGATGTTCTTCATGATTTCTTGCAGAATGCAGCCATGCAACGATGTAATCATGTAACTGTATGCAATATATCTAAAAGCACTTCTTTTCAAAGCATCCATGAAGAATCCTCCAAACCAATCTGTCTCATGATCTCTGCTCGTAATTGCAGAACGAGAACAACACGATCTCATGTTCACTGCGATTGCCTAGCCATGACTGTGCATCTACTCTTGCATTTTTAATCTTCTCGCGCTAAGCTTTTTTCTGTAATTTCACATTTCGAGTCCAACCCATTCCAAGCAGTTCAAGAAGGTACACACTCGTCGTTTGTCCGAGTTCATCGCTCCGCCCGAGACGAAAAATGAGATTTTTGTACCCTTTCACACGGTAATCGGACCGCACAATTTTTTTTGGTGTTCAAATCGCGACTAATTCCAATTCATATAGTAAGCGTTATTCAAAATCTCAGGAAAGCTGATATCTAATCTACGCTAGAGCGCAGTTTTCCCCTTTTGGTGTTCCTATTTTCCCGTCGCCGGCGGCGGTTGTGGCTGACAGGTGGAACTGCACATATTTTATACATCAGGGTGCCTTTCTTTTGCTAACCAGCGCTAGCCTCATTATGTACCGCAATCGATTCATTTCGGTGACAAAACAGTCGACGAACGCCTTCGTTCACGTTGCCAAGATCTTTCATTCATCACACTTGACACGATCCATCCTCATGTTCTCCAGATACGGTCATGAAAATTCGAGTCCCTTCATCCGTCATCATTACACCTCTCCGCGCCTCGTGGTAGACGTGTGTGAGTATGTACGACTGGAGACGCATACTTTGCCAGTGATTCTCCAAATAGGCATTGATATTGGCATACATCGCAAGCGAAATCCATCATTCTATCTGTCTCAAAGTGACACGAGGAGACTAACGGACATTTGACCTTTGATTCCAATTTCCACACTTCCCCTCCTACAAGACACCAATTACCGCCGGTTGTGTAGAGAGCGCAACCCTTCAATGTCGAAGGTCTCGACCTACCTCGACCTACCTCGACCTACTACCTCGACCTCTTCCCGCGACCCTCTCTGTCTTCGGTATCCAGACCTGTCGCCGTCAATCAATCTCGTTGAATCTCGGAGCTACATACTGACATACGGAGTTGGCCGGTATCCTTTTTAGGCTCCTCTTTCTGTGATGAGACCTTCGCGGACCCATTGTTCATGCCCCTGATACCTTTCCGCGAAAAGCACTGAAGAAGGGCAAGTACCATCACGCAGCGCACTATTTGCGACTGTCAGTTAATTTTTTAAGCTTGAATAAGTGAGAAGCAATTATACGCTAACATAGGTATAATTACATACTTACAATAATATGGAGTAACGTTATCCTTATTGTTGGCATCAACCTGATTTGTTTTTCTTGTTGTTTCTGTTGTTACAGATCGTTTAGATTATCAGTTTCTCCAATGTTCGAAAACCAATCTAGTGGTGAGATCTCAGGATCTCACGACTCATGAATCATTTTTGCAACTCCTCCCGTGCGTGTCTTGACGCAAATGGTAAGGTCAATGGGAGCACGGTGCTTCTTTTCGTGAACAAACCCTTGATGCCCGCACATGCATACACTCAGAGGCCTCTACCTGCCTCTACGAGCTCCTCTACGACACCCAATGTGCTAGCCCCAACGGGTGAGATTTTGTCTCTCAGCGTTTCAGGATCTCAGACTAGGACAAAAGGGAAAGCTACGCGGTATTTCTCGGTCCTACTCGTTCGCATGTCTCCACGGACTCTCATGTCTTATATTTGAAATAGCAATGTACTACATGTTACGTGAAACTTTATTTGACTTGGTATCACATTAATGGCCGGCGCAAGTGTAGATACGCGTCAGTCCGAGGATGTCAAGTATATATATTTATCCAGTATCATATAAATGTTAATATATATCAAATATCGTGCATGCAATAGTAATGAGATGCGCACCCAAAGTCTATGAGGGGGGTATTATACGTATAGTGTCCTGCACGTTTTTGCATGTCCTTCGGCCATGAAAGTCAATCGTCGCGCTTGCTCATGACAACGGCGCACTCCCACGCTGGTGTCAAGGGGTCCATTGGAGACCACCTCCAGTTCCCCGAAAAGTTCTTCCCGCCAGAAACGTATCCATACAAGATGTTCGTGCCCTGTAAAGCATTGCGTGGCGCCCGCAAGATACCGATAAGACCATCCCAAGGGCGAACGCGGCCGTAATATGAGTAATGGTGCCATGCCTGACCATGAGAGTAGTCCGTCTGTCAATGATTTAGTATAGACGGCGACGTGAATAAGACCAGACATACGGTGCCAGTCACAATAATGTCCTTAACCCCATCACATTGTATGACATTGCGCACCCAGTCATGCGATTTCGGGATCCGGGGCAAAACCACTCCGTCCGATGAGATGATATCTTCAGTGCCATCTTCGCCGACTTCCATGATGTCCAGGTCGTTAGCGTCGCCATCAGAATCGTCCAAATCTTCATCCTCTTCCCCGTCATCGTCTCCATTATCTTGATAACCAAAGTCTGCTGGTAGAGTCGTCTCCTGGCCCAATCCGACACTTGCGAACGTTCTCTCGATCTCTCTCCGTCTCTCATCGTCTTCTTCCTCCATTTTCCAGCGGTCATCATTTTCTGCAGTAGAAATGCACTCGGCGCGAGCGTTGCACCCTGGACAGCGATTGGAGTCATGATCGTACCCGGTCCACGCTGCGTCACGGTGTGGTGGTTCGTACGTTCGGTATTCTGCAGTCTGACCGCCGTTGGTGTATATCCTGATGTTGCGTTCGCCGGTGAGGTGATCTACCGTCGTCTGCCATCTGAGAGAACCAGGTGGACCCTCAAACCAAGCGTTCTGGGCGCCGTTTTCTTGAGATTCCAGATTCGTTGAATGGGGGACAGGAAGCCAGGGCCGGCCAGTCATGCAGTGGTGCTCAACCAGGCGCATATAGATTGGGCGAGTTGTGATAGCAAGCGTTGTCTCCGTGAAAAGAGGCTCCGGATAATGGACGTCGTCCAGGAATTCCATCAGGTGAATTTCCGAGGGTATCTGATGATCAATAAGTAAAATGAAAACAGATAGAGATAGAGAGCTCACCATCATCTTGCCTTGCCATAATCCAGAAAGTGTACCAGGCAAGTAGACTTTACCTGGTCTCCAGCGGGGCTGCTTTCTCCAGGCATTCCAGCAGAAACGCAACCGCCACCAGTCACAATCCCACATCCTGCTTGCTTCCACGTATTCGACACCGTCGTTATCACCAGGAACAGTCGCTACGCCCCGAGTCCAATCCCAAACGATCCGCTTGATGAGCCTCGCGGCTTTGTGAGCGTTCACTTCGAAGACGTCTTCTTGTGTGGGTATTACACCCGTCAAGCCAGCGGCAATGGCGTCTCCACGGGTTGGAGGAAGATGTTGAGGGATAGGGAACAACGCCATATCCCTGCGAGACTGGTACACGAGTTTTGCTGCTTCGGTAGCAAGCGGAGGCATGATGGCTGGGCGAGATGAGTAGTAAATTTGAGACCACACGCGACGGGGGGAGCGATAGATGGGGTAAGGGCCATGTGCAGTTTGAATGGAAAAGGTGTTGTTCTCGTCGTTATTTGTGGGGTTGGGCAGGGGGAGATAGTAATGGATCGACGGAGCGTGGGCAGAAGCATACTAAGCGAACGGAAATTAGCTGGTGAAATTGATAGAGCAAACGATAAAACTCACTCGAAATGAGATAGACGCATAGGGTAAAACGCATAGCGCAATCTGCTCTCGCTCCTGGAGGGTTTCAGCTTCCAATTTTTCTGAGACGGTGCATATAAGTTACAGGCGAGTCGAAAAAACGTGTAAACACGCACCCGGCGTGGTAAGCATCCACATGAGCCAAAGGGCACATGCATTCGCGGCATGATCCACAGGCCAGCCATTGTTTGCCATGCGTTCACCGGGATCATACATGCGGGTGCGGAGGAACGTGTCGACATAGGCATCGATACCAGCCCATTCCAACTGGGCGCGATTCTTCCCGTCGTTGTCGAGCATCATGATATATGCGGCGAAAAGAGCTGAAGAAGGATCGTCCTGGTCAAAGTTACAGTGTTGGATAGCCGACAGTGTCTTGCAGCAGTAAATGAGTTGCTCCGTGCACTGTTTCGAGTCGGGTGAGAATATACGACGCCTGACAGCGGAATCGTCGAATTTGTGACGATATATGCGCGCATATAGAACAGAATTTTGACTCGGAGATAAAAAGGAGCAGAGATACTTTGAGGTATAGCGCAGAGGAAGGAGAGCGTCTGGAAGAGCAGGAAGCGACAAGACAGCGAGATGGAAGGCAATATGAGTAAGAATCTCGCTGGGAACGGTGAGGAGAGGGGAGATCATGATGGGTCTAGGAGGAAGGAGGAAGATGAGCTGAGGGAAGCCCCCTGGAAGAGTAGGGCATGCGATCTGGCATTGAGTTAGTTTATCAACACTCTCGCAAGAGTGGAAGTACGTCAGAGAATTCGGTGATTGCCTTACATGAGCATGCGGAGATTATCGCGAGAGAAATCCCCACCACGGTTCCGTTCGTTCTCACCCTTACGTACCTCGTCTTGATCGCCGCTCTCGTACTGATCCCCGTGCCCTGCTCCGGTCCTCCCCAATTATATCTCTTTGCCTCCGCAACTGTAACATTTGCTTCCCCAGTGCAGGAAATAGCCTTTCTGCCTGTCCACCCACCATTTCTCCGTCTTAAAATAAGGTTTGAACATGCATTCATCCCGTGCTTCATTTTATGTTCCCTGACCCAATTTCCGTCCACATTGCCTAAAATAGTATGTGCGCAGATCACACGGACGCTATACCCCAGTCAATTTCTCTTCCACTCTCATCGGCCTCTGCGGCTTGTCGGCGAGTGGAGTAATGCGGCCCTCTTCCACTTTTAGTGAACTATTCTAACGTGGCGCATTCCAGAATTCAGCGCAAGTTTCTGACAATTCTTCAATGTACGTATGCCGCCTCGCTAACAACGCCATCAATTGCTTACGGTATATATGGGACACGGCGTTGCTCGTCGCTTATTCCTGGGCAAAGATAATCAAGGGGTCAGAGAGACCGTATACCACGACGTTACTCGATGGTACAGATCATCCTTTGCACGGGTTTTGTACCTGTTAACGTCACTAATGAAGACAAGCGCGCGCTTCGGAGATGTATTGATTTTCACTTGTATTCCGCTAATGTTCCTAGAGTAGAAACAAAGATTTGTACTTATCTTTGGCGAGACTATAGAAAGGACCCTGGCATCCATTCAGACAATACATCGAACACATGTTAGTCTCCGCGGCACCTCATGATTTCTCATGACCGCCGACCGAACTAACCCACGCGTAGCTGCATTTACTATTACCTCCACACGACCTTGTTCGGTTTGAGAGAGGCTTCGTTTGGCTACGAAAAGCCTATTGTGGTATAGCAGTCACAAGACTCACAACTCAATGAGCGATAACGGCATATTACCTCGCCTTCCTACCTAAACAGTAATCTGCATGAATGAATATTCTTTGTATAGACCTGGCCGGCCAAAAATCTCCTTCTATCGTATTCCGGCTAAGATTCTATTGAGAACATCGGACTAGGAAGAAAGGGGTAAAATTACACACCTTTAGCCCGCCATAACGAGAGCGGTGCCTTGATAACATGAGAAGGTCGCTTCAATCCGCAGCTGAGGAGTCGCTTAGGAACATAACAAGCAGCTAAACGGGTACTCATTCGCCGTGCAGTGCAATGCAGTGCACCCACCTGGCTGTGATCAGATACCCCCATTGAATATCTGAATTAATTGGCTGCGAACGTGGGGCTGAAAAAAAAAAAACATTTCAATCCCTTTAATTTTACTCTTGATGTTCCTTGGGAATCAGGGATCACCCCATCTGCTTCTTCTCGACTTAACCATATAAGGGGAATCCATAAAGTACGTTGCCGTCGTGCTGGCGACGCCCAATTGGGCAAGTGGATATGATTTTCCCGTAACGCCTCAGCCCTACGGCGACGTTCACATAAGCAATGCTTGTCATATGCCGAAACTTGATGCTTGTGCTCTTGAGAACATTAGCAATCAAAGTAGACTTTATCGTGGCACAAACCTTGATGGTAAGCACCAGAACATATTCGGTAATAAGCTGGGATACGTAGCGAATAACTACCGCGGCATCACAATGAAAGCGAGGAAAAGGAATTTTACCCCACGCCTCCTATGAGAACGCCTGAGAAGTCTAGACTTGGCTCTGAATTGAGATATCAAACATGTGACACTACTTACTATACATTCCATGTGAGTCATGATGAATACCAGTATATCAAAATACTGAGCTTCGCGTGATATGTCGCATAAAAGAGCGTGTGCCACCGTCACTGCCACGCTTGTAACGGTGTATATATGTACGCGGAGTTGATGGAGATGGCGCCATCTTACGACACCGCAGAATTCTGGGTCCGGCAAGGTTTTGAAACATCTGCCAAGTATGGGGATTGAATCCTTGACACGTTTTGGGGTGTGCTTGCCCATGAAGGCATGCCGTCAGTGGAATGACACATGCAGACGCAAGAGGAAAGGTGAAGGATACATGCTGGAGTGGTAGCAACAATTGAAGCCATTATGAAATGCCGTTTCAAACTACGCAAAAATCAATCTATGTTCCCTTCACATGGTCAAAACCGATTATGTGGCTCACCTTTGCTCTTCCCAGTGCCACCTTCTATCAGGTCTAAATGCGCCCATGCCGCCCATCATGATCAAAACCATGAACATTGAATGAGCCCCAAACCATCCTTGGACATCTGATCGCCGCCTTCTTGTCGATCATATACAGTGTTACCAGGCGCAAAAGTACGGGCATCCAAAGATACGGTACGGACACCAAGGACCGATGGTGCATATCTGATAGAAGCAGAACCAATCACAAGCTTCTAGAGAAAGACCAAGCAAAAGTCCCCGTTTACGGCCCAACCCACGACTATGAATAGCGTCATTTCGGGCGCTTTGCATCCGCTGCCTTGTTTCCCATATGCCCTTTGTGGGATAGAGAAGGAAAAGCGTCCTATTCAGCGCAAACATCAGGTTCACGCGGGTATCCAGTCGTTGCTTCATGATGGCGACATGAAGGCAAGTGGTCAACTCTGCACGCTTGACAGCCTTGATAAAGCACTCGAAGAGATTGCATAGCGGCGCACAGCAGACGAGTTGAAATCGCTGGGGATCTTCATGCAGATAAACTTCGATCCTAGCAATACATAGATGCTTGTCAGATCTGGTCCATGGGGGAAGCTACAATTCGGAGAAAGGTTGAACACCACCGCAGCAGTATTGTAACAGAATTAAAGAAGTCAACATTTGCAATTGTTGTAAATATGGTTCACCCGCGGCCGAACATCCATTTTCACACGTGTTCCAGAACGTCCCACTACAACGCTATCCAGGTCCACCAAGGGCTGGCGAAACTGTTGTCCAGAGTAAGTATAATTACTACCGGGCCAATTTCAATTCACTCCTTTGGAATGATAGTAACTTGGGGATTTTTTCTCACATGCGTCAATGGCCATACATGGTGAGTCAAGTGATAGAGCTTAACTGAGGGTATGGGTTTCGGTGTCTTCTTCTCGGGACCTTTTCAGCATCCAGTACAGCCTTCAAAAGATCTAATAGGAAAATTTCCGTTTCTGACGGTCTGACCTAAGTCCATCACCGAACTAAACCCATTAATCACGTATGCCTGGGATCCCTCTCCCAATATCTCAAACTGTCAGGCTCCACAGGGACAATCACCGACTATCATTATTCGCTGGACTTTTGAGCACATTCGCGGGAGAAGCGCGCCTAGATTTCCAGAACAAGACCATCATCACACAGATATCTTTGGCTGTTGATCGGGCATCTCGCTTGTCAATTTTTCTACCACATCTGCTGTCGTCAGCCAAGGAAGCGCCGCGTGCTATCTGGCCAACAGTGGAACTTGTCTATATCGCTGGCCTCACAGCCTTGTGGGAAATGCGGGGGTCACTACTAGACAACGGACCTGACGTGATCATCAGTACGATTGATGGAGATAGTGAGAAGCTTCACTTGGGATATCCCTAGAATGACTGACAGATAACCTGTGAGAAGCAGGCTTACGATAAAGTCCTCCGCCGTGATCCATGTGCAGCCAGTCTTGCCGTCGGTCTATCAACTCGCATCCTCACCCAAATACGCTTCCCAGCTTTCATGCCATGTACGAAGTGCACATGCATACCAATTTTAAATCGCCATGACCTTAACGATGCTTAGTTTAATGTCTTGGGGCGATCGAAGCCACCCACCATTCTCATTTAGGGAATTTGTTGCCTCGATTTGGCATTGAATAAATTATTTCGCAAAAGTCGATAATGTATAAATTCGGATTCTCGCCTGTCGTTTCTTAGCTTTCAACCACAACGTTCAAAGATTTCCATCCAATGCCGTCCAACGAAAACGCTCCCCAGCTCCTCTCCTTGTATGAGAGCAACCCACCCCGTCCTCGTCAACCTGCTGGTATTTCGGCCTCCATCTGGGCACCTCAGCCTCAGCCATCCGACAATACATGGCCGAGGACCCTTGATTCTTTTTCTCGCGTCGCGGATCGCGATACAGAAAATTTTCAACCGCAGGAGGCTAAAAATCCCAACAGCGTTCCTCTCATTAGCCGAGAGGACATTTTTGGGCTGTCAAGTAGCCTGAATAATGCTCGCCCGAAAGACGTTGGCGCCATTGGGGATGGCAGAAAGAAAAATACCCCAGACTTCGCTAATTCCGTGAGTATAGTCTTCATCTATGCGCATATAGCTTGTTTAAATATCATTTACCAGCACGTTGAACAACTCCTTCGTACTCTAAACCTTAATTCACCAGCTCCTTTTACGAAAAAGCCTCCAATTACATTGGGCATAGATACTTTACCAAGCTCGCCGGATTTTTCTCCTGCTTCGGTCGCATCGTCCTTGTTGACGCCGACTGACCTCTCGCCGCCACGGCCTTTTGACGTAAAGCTGCAAAACCCCTACGATCTCGGCCAATCCGTTCCTTTTTTACCTCAAAATTCGTTGCTTTTCGAACAAAGCCCTATGAACAGGGTGCAAGAAACCTTGCCATTGCCCGCGCACACATCTCCCTACCGCTCTCAGTTTTCTCAATCATCTACTTGCCTTGCGACTGCTAATACTGCTTATCCGTTTTTCGAGCCGTTTTCCGAACCTCCCACGCCTGCTCCCGTCATCCCTCAAGTCGCCTCTTTCAATGATTTGCCAAGCGTTCTCGCTCAGTCACTGTATTCTTCCTCTCCCGGCCGTAGATCAGAGTCTCGAAAACCGAACTTGATGGACTGGCGTTTGGCCTCTCAACTCCAACGTCATTCGCAGTTGTCCCAGAATGATTGGTTGTCGTCTGGTGACAAGTCTTCGACGGAGTTGAATCTTGGCGATTTCGGCCAGGACGATCCTTTACGTTCATCGCTGTTATTCAGGCAGCATGCATCCACCCAAAACTCTGCGCATGTCCATGAGGTTAGTCTTGATAATCCCGTTAGCGAGATCGCTCAATTTGTCCTTCTTTAGCCAATCAATTTCCTATCGTTGTTGCATCCTTCTTCTTCCCCGCCATATCATGTCTTCGTCGCCCGGATCATCAAGTCATCCGATCAGCAAGCTTCCATTTTCTTACAGCAAAAGCTAAAGGTGGCTGAAGCTGACGAGAGAGCCAAAATTGTTGATGCCATATGCGCTCGAGGTTTTGAAATGATGGCTCATAGGTAATCGGCATTTCGATTTATTGGTATATACTCAATACATTGCAGGTTCGGAAACTGGGCCGTACAGCGCTGCCTCGAGGCTGCTACTAGCCCAGAGGAAAGGAGGAAAATCGTGTCTTGCATGAGGTATGCGCCTATACCACGAATAATAAACAATACTAACGTTACGTATACCAAGGGGACGTGTGGTTGATTTGGCTACCAATTGTTATGGTTGCCACGTTTTACAGAAAGCGCTTGATTGCGAAGAAGATATCAGATTGCTCATCGTCTCAGAGCTGCTGCTAGGTGACCCCGCCCAGACTCTCATAAATAAGCACGCGTCGCACGTCTGGAGCAAGGTAAGCGGCCCTTCTAAACCATAGACACCCTTATTAACCGCAGCGTGCGCTAGATAATGGAGTTGTCATGGAGTCCACCTGCGCCACCCATCTTTGCATAGTGAGCAATTCGTGAAATATTAACGTGGCGCCTAACAATACTCCGATAGCGTGAACAAGTCGCTCAAGGGAAAGTGGGCTTCCCTTGCTTGTCACGAGACTGGTTCACTTGTTGTCCAGGTAACGTGACCCACCTTCCGCTTGTCAGCGTAACTTTATCGGATTCACAGCACGCCTTCGAGAATCTCGAGTCTGAGGCTAAAGATGGAATTGTTGACGAGCTTCTCAACCAAGGGTTTACGGTTTTCAGTGAGGTCACGAAAAGTCAATGGGGTTCTTATTGCATCCAGCACAGTCAGTGACCTTTGCACACTCTAATTGCACTATAATGACCATGTCGCACTTTCCCAGTTCTTGAGCACGGCTCGGAGAAGCACCGGAAGTTGACCCTCGATCATCTCCTCGACGGTTTACTAGAATTTGCCATCAACGAACAAGGTTCCAAGTCGATCACTAAGGCTTTGAAGGAGGGTGGTAAGGAAACGTTGGACAGAGTCATCAAGCGCATGTGCGAACCAGCGAAAGGGTACGTACGCTATTCAACACTGGGGACCTTACTCACATTTTTCAAGGGCTCGGCGTGCCATGATAGTGGATCTTGCTTTGTCCGTCACAGGTAGCCAACTGATTGCCAGTGTATTGCCGACGGTCGGGCTTCATGTTTCCATCTAGTATGCCCGGCTCTAACAAACTGTTTACAGGCTGATAAGGAACAGAGAGCTTTGCTGTACGAATGCATTAGAAGTCATATAGTGACCTTGCGGGGGTGCAAGACTGGCTCGAAGGTCATCTGGTTGTTGTGCGTTCTTCCTTTCTCCACACTGCGCAAGCCTGACACATGCGATTAACAGCGACAGAATGGTGGGATTTAATCCCTTTTTTATTTTATTTAGAAGAACTTACTCACTGTGTTGCAGCGCGCTTACTATGGCTATTAAATTGGCTTCAAGCATCGCAGCATCCCTTAAGCATCGTCCCCGCATCAGAATTTCAAGTTTCTGGGATATTTTAAACATCAAGCGAATCCGTTGCAAAATCAACCCATATCTTTTCTGTGGTTTTTAACGTTATCTCTATCATAACATCGGTCCAAGACATATCAAGGTATCAACAATCAACGCCGAAAACATTCAAAATTTGCCTAACAATACTTATTGGCACTTGCATAGTGTGTATTTCGATTTGAATCATTAAGCAATATTTCTTCTCGTTTACTCATGCTACTACTTTATTCAACGCATCCTTTGCATATACATCATCTCCTTTCTGTTGCACATCGCTCGCAAGTTGTTGCATATTTGTTTATCTTACGCCTCATCAAAAGCACGCTTTTGACTTACCGTCTCGCAATTCAGTAATAGATAGTTCCCACAAAAGATACATTAATCGTTACATCTCATCTTATCCTACTCTCGTTTAGCATTACCACACTAGTACCAGTACAGTCGAGTCGTTGACAATGTCGATTCATAGCAACTTCCAAGTTTGGCACGGTATGATGGGAAGTCGCGGTACCGGCTCTTCGGCCTATTTATCCTATACTCATCTCGGACCTGAATTGGGAATCATGCAATCATGATTCATAGTGATGCAGGCGCAGGGACGTACGGCATTTAGCTTGCCTTTTCGCACCATCCATCATGGCCCCTCACACTCGAGCTGCTGCAAGATGCGAACTTAATGCTAATCGCGTGTCCAACTACACCCGAGGTTTCGTCAAGCTACCTCTAGAGATCCTATATCGAATCGCGTCGGCTGCTCAAGGAGCCATCATCCCTTGCGTGAATGAAGCCGCGATGGAAAAGAAGTACTCAGAGCGAAGGGATTCTCTATTGGCATTGTGCCAAGTCTGTCGCTCATTGCGCATTGATCTCCTCCCATTGCTCTGGGAAAGATTAGAGGCATGCTGCCTCCCAGGCGATCAAGAAATCCAGGGCAATCGAGAACAGTGGAGACTGCTAACGAAGAAACTAGCTGGCCAGTTGAAAGTTGTTACCCAGCCATTGTATGCCTCTTATGTCAGGTATGATCTTACAGCCTACTTTAGGAGTGTATGCTCACCTTTCATATATTCTAGAATTGTTAATATTGCAATTGAGCCGAGGGTCGCATCTAAGATGCTATTCGACCTCGCACCAGCTCTCGCGGTCATGCCGAATCTCCACACGATCCAAATCGTCATTGACCCGAACATTCCGAAAGTTCGGTCCTGCAACATCTTCGTTGTTGGATCTGCCGTTTTTCGCAACGCTTTCAAAGATCAACTCTATCCGTCTGTCAAGCGCGCCGTTTTGCCAGGGCAAGCTATGACCATACTCGAATGCTGTCCAGAAGTGCGCGAAGTCTGCTTGAATTCACCATATGAGAATGGTTTCCTTGACTTTCTCGAGTGTTTGACTAGGAGTTGTGACAAACTCGAAAGGTTTGGCTGGATAGACTCAGACTTCGAGGAGGAGGAAGGTTCGCGAGCTGCTGCAAGTATGTACCCCGTTCATCATGACACGTGAATGTCTAACATAGGTTAAAGTAGCGGAGAAGCTTCCAAATATTCGTGGGCTGGAGTGTTACATGAGGGAATTGAATGACGTGGGTATTTGATTACACTTTCGCGGATGCTTCTAAAATACTTCTGATAGAACGAAATCTCACAACTTGCCGGGTTGCAGAATCTTGAAAACTTTTCCTTGATTATCGACGCATATGACAACCTATCTCAATGCGATGATGCCGCGCTTGAGGTGATAGAGGCTGCTAAGAGGGTGCTCGCAGCACCTTCCAGCATTAACAGGCGCCTTGATCTAATTTTGCGGGCCGAGACACGATCGTTCATCTTTGGTAAACAGGGCTAAGTGTTGCTTCGTAGC
The DNA here is from genome assembly GCA_000827485.1 of Amanita muscaria Koide BX008. Classification (NCBI taxonomy): domain Eukaryota; kingdom Fungi; phylum Basidiomycota; class Agaricomycetes; order Agaricales; family Amanitaceae; genus Amanita; species Amanita muscaria. The sequence continues at coordinate 311,140 of KN818222.1, forward strand.
CTTTCACGTTTGAGCGCTTGATTGGCGTTGGCCTTTTTGGGACAGGGGTATGACTGAAAATACAATCGGAGGCATCAAACCAAGATGCTTGGATTTGAAATACCACTTTTTGATCTGATCAGATATTGTGATAGTGCTTCCTGTCGGTTTGTCTTCTTGACGCTGTCTCTAGCCTTGGCGTTCATTCAAACATTGCTCCGAGACTTGGAAGAACGAAAACACCATGATTTAACATGACAAAACCTCCGAAATTGTCCCCTGCTCTCCTCAAGAGTCTTATTGAAGACTGTAGGAGCCAGTACTGCTACCAACGCCACGCATACTATATCATGATAGATGCCGAGGGCCAGAACCATACACAACTGGATGCTGAAGTTTTCCCCGAAATCACCGATGGTTACTAGTAACCGTGTCGGACTCCATCTCTTATGTAGCTCTCAGCGTATCAGAAAACTTAGTTTTCTTTCCGGCACACATCAGCATTACATGCCTCATGTAAACATCTTTGTATTCGGTGCTGTATGGCATTCAAAGATCCGTTACTCTGTCACTGTGAGGCTGCTAGACTATTGTGAGGTAGTAAGATCAGTAGCAGAGTTGTGCAAGTTTGGGCTTTCCTGCCCGGCAGGGTGCCTGATTCTGGGGGCAAGAGGGCCGCGTCGGCGGGCGGGAAAGAAAGCCCGTGACGCGGCACCCCTACTGGACAGTGGAATCGGTCAGGACCTGCACGGACTGGGGAGGCGCAAGTCGGTGGGTGGGGAAAACAAAAGGATCGATGGCGAACGTTGGGCGAACGACTCGAGAGCACTGTCACGGTGGTGATGCCGTGACCGTGATAGATCTCTCTCTTCTCTGCGCTCTTCACTAGCACTCGCTGCACTAGAGCACATCAACTTGACATTTTTCGCGTCAATAAATAAGGAGTTCCTCCCACAAAATAAGTGATCTGACAAGCGGGTTATGTGAACGTGAGGTTACGTGCTGTTATGTATACGTGAGTTGATGTAACCAGTACATCAAACCGCTCCACAACCCTGTGCTTCTAATCGATGGGGGAGTAATGAACCACGGGAAAAACTTGAAGCAGCACAAGCATGCCGGTCAATGCGTTGATACCATAACTCACCTTTCTGTCGCTGACGATCTCGATACATAGCAATATACTGAATTAGGTATCGTTTAATAGCCTGGAGTCAGGGACGTACAGCATTTTTAACCTTCCTTTTCGCATCGTCCACAAGGACCATCATGGCCCCTCGCACTCGAGCTGCTGCAAGATGCAAAAATGCCAATCGCGGGTCCAACTACAACACCCGAGGTTTCGTCAAACTACCTCTAGAGATCTTATTTCAAATCGTATCAGCCGCTCAAGGAGCCATCATCCCTTGCATGAACGAGGCCGCGATGGAAAAGAAGTACTCTGAACGGAGGGATACTCTATCAGCATTATGCCAAGTCTGTCGCTCACTGCGCGTCGCTCTCCTCCCATTGCTCTGGGGAAGATTAGAGGCTTGCTGCCTGCCATTAGAGTCCTGCTGCCTCCCCGGCAATCAGAACAATCGGGATCGGTGGAGGCTGCTGACGAAGAAACTAATTAGCCAATTAATGGTGCTTAGTGTTATCCAGCCATTGTATGCCTCTTATGTCAGGTATGCATATTACTCCAGAGTCCAGCACCGTATGCTCACCTGTCATATACTTACTCTAGAATTGTTAATATTGGAATTGAGCCGAGGGTCGCATCTGAGATGCTATTCAACCTCGCACCGGCTCTCGCGCTCATGCCGAACCTGCACACGATCCAAATTGTCATTGACCCGAATTATCCGAAACGTCGGACCAACTGTGTCCTAGTTATTAGATCTACCGTTTTTCGCAACGCTTTCAAAGATTACCTTTATCCGTCCGTCAAGCGCGCCGTTTTGCCAGGGCAAGCTATGACCATACTCGAATGCTTTCCACAAGTGCGCGAAGTGTGCTTGAACCAAGCATATCATGGTGGCAGTTTCTTTAGCTTTCTCGGGATTTTGGCTAGGAATTGTGACAAACTGGAAAGGTTTGGCTGGATACAGTTCTCGCAGGATCAAGATTCGCGAGCTGCTGCGAGTATGTAATACGTTCGTCATGACATGGATCGTCTAACATAGATTGTAGTAGCGGAGAAGCTTCCAAACATTCGCGGGCTGGAGTATCACATCAAGAACTTCAATGTGGTGTGTTATGTATTTGATTCCACCTTGTTGCGGATACTTCTAACGTACTTCTGATAGATTGAAATTTCACCGCTTGCAAGGTTACAGAATCTTGAGGACCTTTCCTTAATTATGGATGCTTATGACGACATATCTCAATGCGATGATGCCGTGCTTGAGGTGGCAGAGGCTACTAAGAAGGTGCTCGAAGCATCTCCCAGTATTAACAAGCGTCTTAATGTAATTTTGCGGGCTGAGACGCGATCGTTCACCTTTTGATAAAAATCAGGATCGAGTCTCTATGCACCCGACGAACGACCGAGTTAGTTTTAGCTGACTGTCTTTGTGTTGTCCCTTCTCTACGTCGGTTATTCTTTTTCCCGAGTTCGAACCTCGCAATTGTCGGCATTGAGCAGGAATCAATGCTGTGGCAACTCAAGTACTCACAATTGAGCACTCGATTTCCATCTGCCTTGCATTGGTTTCCAGGGCCAAGAGTGTGATTGAATACAATTGGAACCAAGAGGCTTCTATTACTTATGTCGTGATGCCCCGATGATGCTTCCCGCGGATATCTTCTTTTCTCGCCTCCTGGTTTGACTTCTTTGATTTGGCGCTCGTTCTCCGGGAGCCCAAGCTTTCCTTGGAAGAACGGAATCGCCGTTTTTGGTGGCCCATTGACTTGATGGTAGTCTTGGGAAGATTGATAGATGATCGTATCTCTGCAGCCTATTCTTCTCAAAAGTCTCATTCGTGGCTGCTGAGAGCGACGAGGCGACGCTAATTCCCACTTTCCCCGCTCTTGTATCACGCTAGTGTATCAGATTCCCCATTAGCATTTAATTAATTCTAAGTAAATAAACAAAAAGAGTGATCTTTTAAACGTTCAAACTCCACCACCAATAACGAGAAGGCAGGAAAAGAACTTACATAAAGCACAGAAGCTGCCATACAAGAATGCAAGTGATGATAGCACAACCTCACCGTTCTGAAGCCCTCCGGTCTTTTTTAGGCCCCTTGCCTGCTTGGAACGGACATCTTGATTGATATTGATGCTCCATTGCCGAGATACGTTCTAACACAAATGTGGCAAGAGTTTTATTGCTTCTCCCGGGCCTGTGCGTTTTAGCCTCATTCAGAGGTATGCTTAACCCTTCCCTCTTCAACCCCAGTTCTCATGTTCAACAAAGCTGCACTGACGCTCTTTCTCGTACTTTCCCTCAGTATTTTCTGCAATGCCCATGATACTGGCTCCTTCAAGACTTTTCCCATTAACAAACGGACCAGCTTGACACGCAGAGACGGCGTGTTCGACGTGGCCAAAGCGCTCCGTTCTGTTGCTGCTACCAAAACCAAGCACAGACAGAACCTGATCAATTTCCAGCGCAACAAAGACGCGGGAACTTTGCTCACTGTAAGTCAACATACCTCCTGATTCTAGTCCATGACGCTAATTACTCTCTTGAACACGCGCCTATCCTTATAGAGCCCTGAGATTGTTCCTGCATCTCTTACTTCTAACACAATCGGCTCTGAGCCACTCATGGACGTCGCTCAAGATCTTGAGTGGGTCGGGAACATCACGATTGGTACCCCTCCCACAAGATTCGTCATCGACTTTGACACGGGATCTTCTGACCTCTGGGTCCCCTCCACCGACTGCCCCACCCCATATTGTAGAGCCAAACATAAGTACAATCCTTCCGCTTCCACAACTTCCCACCGCTACCCAGGTACTTTCCGGATTGCCTACGCCGACAACTCGACTGTCGAAGGTAATAACTACACTGACACTGTCAGTATTGCTGGGGTCAAGGTCGACAACCAGTACCTTGCTGGAGCGACGAATATCACGCTTGCAGACACGTCAAACCCGATGGATGGTATCCTTGGCTTAGCATGGCCCGAACTTTCCGCCTTGAAGCAAAATCCATTCTTTTTTAGTGCTATTTCCCAAGGCGCCGTCGCAGCACCTGTATTCGCGTTCTTCCTTACCAACACATCCGCTTCGGAGCTCCATCTGGGCGGTGTCAACCATACGTTGTTCATTCCACCCATTGAGGCGCATCCTTTGTCGGCAGACGCGAAAGGATTTTGGAAGATCTCTAACGGGATCGTGGAACTGGATGGGAAGAAGGTCTTGTCTGGAATCGAGACCATCATCGATTCGGGCACTACATTGATGTACGGCCCGCCCAAAGCGGTGCAGACGGTGTTTGCACAAGTCCCAGGAGCAAAACCGTTTGCTTCCCTCCCTGGGGCCTACCAGTTCCCCTGTCAACCTCTCCCCAAGTTGTCTTTTGGGTGGGGTGGAAAGCAATGGGAAATTGCGGAGCGGAAGTAAGGTTTCTATCTTGTTCCATTGTTCGAGACTGATTGTACGCGTAGCTTTAACCTTGGGCAAACGGGGCCTGGAAGCACGGACTGTGTCGGATCGCTTCTAGCGCAAGATGTGGGATTAGGAGCTAATACCTGGTTGTTGGGTGATAGGTGGGTGCTTGTCATCCTCTAAACTTTTTTTACCGAGACATGCTGATATCCCTTCCCAAAGCTTCATGAAGAATGTTTACAGCGTATTCGATGTTGGATCCAAATCCGTTGGCTTCGCGCAACTGTCGGGCCAATAGGTCCACTTTCTCAGGATGTATCGCTATAACTGTATATTTATTCTTCGTTTCGATACTTGGACAACGCATAACCATCAGATAGAGATAACATGATGTGCTGGATCACGTTGTACTGAAAAGCACAAATCTTAGAACCAGTTGGTAGAACAAGGGCACTGAAAAAGGACTCAGCGCATTGCAGAGCAAAGAAGCTGAAAGTCACATACCAAGATCAATGACTTGAACTGTCTCCAGACTATAGACCGTCGTTGGGATAGTAAAGGTCTGCCGACCGATAAGAGACAGGCATCAAGGATTGAAGGGAGGGACAAACAGAGTTGCCATGCAGCAACCAATTGACTTGGATGAGATTGCCGGCAGCCTGCAATTTAATTCTTCGGTCACCGAGCACCTTACCAAGTGGAGCACTAATGGAGCTGTCGTAGCTGGGTAGAAACTGCTTTCTTGCAGTTAGTGAACAGGGCGGAGGATGATTTGGCAGTATTCTACGCATAATACTAGCATAGTAAGGACAAGGCTATTCGCTGCAGTGCGCCATGTTTCAAGGTATTCTACGCTGCTATGCATGTAATACATGGCTGTAATGTTGTGATTGATTACAGTGAGCATAGCAGTAGCCAGAAGGAAATGCCACGAATTCAGTCTACTGTTTCCCCAGTCACCGATGTGTCTGTTGACGAGCGCGGTGACTCACTCAAATGATTCAACCAAGAATTTGTCGGATTTTTTTTGTCCGCGCGGCCATCGTACATGGTCATTCACTAGCTAGGAGCGGGACCATTGTTGGCGCTGAAGCGGTAATGGTAATGGGTGGCAGGGTCAATAGCCATTTGATAGCCATAACCGTGCATGCTTTTTGAATCAATTTTGTCGACTCGGATTACGTGGAATCTCTCCATAGCACTCACACCTGGAAAAGACGGGTGTGCTGGTGAGCCTGAACGTGTACCGGAAACACCCGGCAGCACGGTTATAATTAACTCGAACAACCAAAGGTTTCTTTGTCCCAGACTCTATGCCCACGCCTTTCATGATGATGCCCAAGGCCACAAAGAACAGTGAAGCGTGGCTATTACGACTGGAGCCCCTGAGCCTGCTTCTATATAACCCAAGTTCCGTCCGCTACCCGTGATTATAACAATCTCAACAAGAGATGCCTAGACAAGACGGTGATTTGAGAAATTCAAATGAAGACTATTCGGTCCGCGAGGCCGCTAGCCTTTGCATCTGTTCCCCGAATACCGACTCTGGCCCTGGACGTATTCATGAACCCGTCTCCTATCATGATTCCCCTAGCGCAGCTTCTAATCCCAGTTCAAGCTCATCGCACAGAAAAAAGTCCCATCATCAAAAACGCAAGCCAAAACGGACACGGTCTTCGGTTTCCGAAATGTCTCTATCTTTAACTACTCTTGCAATAAGCTCAGACTTGGTGGCCACGTCGTCGTCTAACTCGGGGCCTTCTTCGCGCCAGCGAACTTTTTCACGAACGCAAGCATCCTCGACGTTGACGAACATATTGAATACGCCGAGCTTAACCCCAAATCCACCACCTCAATTCACTTTTGTCCCTGTCGAAAGTGATGTAACGACCCGGCGGTCTAACGTAACTGCGGCAGAAGACCTGAATCCGTTTTCAACTTCTCCTCTGCCTTCGCACCTTATTTCAGTCATGTTTCCGTCCTTGACTAGTGCCATTGACGCCATGCTTGAAGATAAATCCTTCAAAGGAGTTCAAATCGAAATCGACGCAATGGGTTGTGCGATCTTACCTCCGTCAGAATATACACTCTCGCTTGAATCCGAATGCAAGTTTCATTACTCGTTCTGGGATTCTTACAACCAGTGCGCGCTTTTTCTTACTGCAATTCAAACCGAACTGACTTGGATCTCAAAACAGAATACACTTTTGCGTCCCGGTTGATCTTGCTCTCCTCCTTGATCCATCACGTGCTTCTCTTTACGAGCACTGCCCGCTGGCTTTACCTCCTATATCTCAAGTCGCCGTCCGGTTCAGCACCGTCACATTTCAAACGCGATTTTCCCGGTTGGTACCTAAACCGACGGAACCCGTACCTCCATCAGCAGGAACAACGGCTCAGCAACAACAGCATATCAACACCATTCCTATCATAGATCCAAATCAACCGTATATAATCACCTACCGCGGTGCCGCGCTGAAATGCCCCAATCCCCCTTACAAAAAGTCGGAAAAGGACAAGTCAGAGGTCACGATTGCCAACGGGATACACCTCTCTTCAGGCTGGGAGAGGATTGTCGACCTTGACGACGACTTGGATTATCAAGGTTTGCGAAAGGGTCGGAAACATGGTGCGGGAGAAGACGCGAAGCAAGGAAAAGAAGGACAAGAAGAGAAAGGCAAACGTGGATTTTCTATTCGAGCATGGATACCCGTTCCTGCGAGCTTGTTTCTGAACAAGGAAACCTGTATGTTCCGCGTTGACGCGAGGGTGGGGATCGAGGATCCTTTTAGTTTGGGGAATGCGCATGATGGTATTAGGAGGTTTGGGAGACATGGAGTTCGATGGGATATTGGGCGTTTCGATGATGAAACAAGACCGTCGAATGTGGTCTGTACTGGAAGAATGCTGGAGGCGTCTGCGGAGGTGACGGTGTCCCATTTGCATAGTGAGAAGGAGATGGTGTAATTTTACTATATCGCATTATAATATTATAGGCTTTCCCAACCTTCTGGCAAACCTTCCAGTACTCTCCACCTCGCACCACTCAACCACCTTTTGACTCTCTCTTCGTCGCTCGATTCATCATCCAACACAGTCACATCTCCTTCTCCACTCAACGCCAAAACCGACCAACCAATGACAATCATCCCAGGCGGCCTCTGTTCGCCCACGCTTTCCATCGCATAGACTATATCTCGCAAAGTCGATACGACCGTTCGCTGGTCAGCCATCGACGCGCGTTCTATAATCGCGATGGGGGTGTGAGGCAGATACGCCGCGCCATCTCTTCGTGTACTTTCTCCTTCCAACAACGCACCAACAAGCTGTCTTATCCTCGCAACACCCATCAACACAATCAACGTCCTGCTTCTCTGATACCCAGGCAACCGAATCTCCTTCCCGTTCCTCCCCACACCCGTACACACCACAAACGATTCCGCCACTCCGCGCTGCGTGACGGGTATACACGCAAACGTTGGCCCGGCGAGTGCAGAACTGACTCCCGGGATGACGATGGGTTCGAACCCTTGCGAGCGGAAGAACAAGATCTCTTCTCCCGCGCGTCCGAATACAGATGGGTCGCCTTGTTTTAACTGTAATAATCAACGGTATATCCTCTCTGAAAAACACAAAACTTACGCGTACGACCGTCAAGCCATTCTTGGCACCTTCCACAGCCTGATGCATCAACTCGTTTTGTGCACTCTCCGCATTCCCGGGGAACTTTTTAGCAATTCTGATCTCGACGCGTTTAGGGACGAGATCGAGGATAGGTTGGGGGACCAGTTTGTCGGACAGGACGATGTCGGCGAGTGTGGTGAGTGATTTGTGAGCGGAGAGGGTCAGTAGAGTGGGGTGTCCTGGGCCTGAGCCCATGAGGATGATTCGGCCTTTTGGAGGAGAAGAGGGAAGTGGAGGTGGGATGGACTGGGACTGGGACTCTGTAGACAATGACCGCCTCATATCGTCCTCTGTCATCGCCGCGAGGGTCGGTATAGGCCAATATTCGCTGAGTTGAGCAACCCATTTCATTCGCCTCTTTGTGGCTTCCAGTTCTGTCTCGACAGAACACGATCTTTGTGGAACTGGTTCGTTTGGAGTTGGCACAGCGTCCTCATCCGTGTCTTCTGCATCTCTCTGCATCACCCTCTCCCCATCACGCACTTTGGCCATCCTCCTCAACGTACCGACCCTCGCCACCGCTCTACCTATCTCCCTAGGCAAGCTCGCGACGATCTCTCTTCTCACTCTCGCACCTAATCGGCACCCCTGTGAGTTGGTCGTCACCGCCACCTGGAGACATGTCTTTTCTCCAGTTTGGTCGTCCTCTATTCGGTGGGACGAAGTGAACGTAAAGTCACATAGATCGGGAATGTCGGTTGTGTTCACTGGGATGCGCAAGGATCTGCAGACGGCGTAGAGGCGCGCGGCGGAGGCTTTGGGACGGCAGTTGGGGGTTGAGAGGAATGTGTCAGTGATACAGACGAGGCTGATGTCGAGATTGTCCAGCAAAAACTGGCGCAACACATCTTCCTCAACACTCGTTGCATCCCAGTCAACAACGCTAATCTGCCCATTCATCTCTCGCCACTTGATCTCCTCACACGCATCTCTCAACCCTCCATGCGCCAAAACGACGACGGAAGACTCGGCCTCTAATGCTGCGAAGGCGCGGGTGGCTGCTAGCCTTCCTGAACCTATTATCAGCGTCGTCCGGCCTTTGAGACGGAATGAAAGTATAAGAGAGGCGCCTGGTGTTGGATGCGGGTATGCTGGTGAAGGTGTGGCCACAGCCATATTTTACAAGGACAGGTAGGGCCCGGGTGTGTTATTTTACCTCTGCCCGTGATGTTAGAGAATATCGTGCTTATCACGCATTAATTGCGTATGATTTTGGTTAGCTCTGGATATTTGATTGCGCTATTCCTAAGTATGGTGGCGTTTAGAAAATAAAAAAATAACGGAAAAACAAAAAAAAACAGCGATAAATTCAGGGCGTCTCTCTGAGTCTCACTACGACCACGTCACGACCTCCTCATCGGCAGCGATGGGCCATATACCTTCCCAATACCTCTCCAACCTAGAAAAGTATGCATACAAATCCGTAGACAACTCTCTTATCACAAAACACTTTTTGAATCCGTACTGGAACTGGCTTATCACTCTGTGCCCGAGCACCGTCGCTCCTAACACTGTCCGTCTCCCTTACTCGCACCGACTAACGGCTCACACAGCTGCAGATCACGCTAACCGGCCTGCTCATCGTCATACTCAATTTTCTGACGCTGCTCTTCTATGACGCTGAGTATCTCACTCTTCAACGCGGCGCGCCTTCTCCTCCGCCCAATTGGCTGTATTTTACGTGGGCGATCGGACTGTTCGCGTATCAGAGTTTGGATGCGATAGATGGGTGAGATAGTTTGTCTCATCGTCTCTTTCCCCCCTTTTTTTCCTCATGGCATCTTTCGTTTTTTCTTGCTGACGCGACCGAGATGAACAGAAAACAAGCAAGGAGAACTGGTATGGCTGGTCCGTTGGGTGAGATGTTTGATCATGGTACGTGCTTTCAATTGCTCCGTGATAAGCATCTTGCGCATTACGCCTACTCTAGGATGCGACGCGTTAAACACGACTGTAAATCGCTCTCCTCATCCAATCTTTGTCAATTAATGCCACCTTCAGTTGGAAGTCATAATGAGCTTGTATGCGCTCAACCTTGGTAGATCATGGTGGACCGTCGCAGCACTCATCGGGACACACGCGAACTTTTACCTGACCACATGGGAAGAATACCACACTGGTTCGTTTCTTTCCCTTTCACCCGACTTCAGCCCATCTGATTTACCCCTCTCCAGGACAACTCTATCTAGGTGTCTTCTCCGGCCCAGTCGAAGGAATCCTCATGATCATCGCCATCTACATCTTCACCGGCATCTCTGGTCCTTCATTCTGGGACCGTCCTCTATCTTCCTTTTTCCCTTTCCTCTCTTCCATCCCCTTTTTATCCCATATTCACCTCCCTTCGCTACCTTACTTTCCATCCTATTCCTCCCCGATCCCGCTATCAGACCTCCCGCTCAATGTCTCGTTCATGGTCTTTTCCATGTTCGCAGTAGGATTCAATATCTTCACCTCATACTCCAACGTCCGAAAAGCTACACGCAGCACCCAGGGGTCATCGTCATCCCATCCCCTTCTCTACCTCCTACCCTTCTTCGGACCTCTCCTACTTTCCCTCTGGCTCGTCCAACCTTCACCGGAAGGATCGACTCTGCTGTACTCGCCCCTGTTTTTGCCCCTGATATGTTCGTGGGGATTACAGTTTGCGCATCTGGTGGGAAAGATTATCTTGAGCCATGTGACCAAGATGCCGTTTCCCGTGTGGGATCCTGTATGGTTGGTCACTTTGGCTGCAGTGTTGGAACTGTGGTTGACAAGGGTATTCGGAGTGTACGTGATATATAACAATTCTTGCTTTTCTACTGACTGAGTCGATGTAGCCAACCACTTATCCGGTTCTCGAGCGCGCGTACTACGGTCTTCGTCTACGCGACGCTTGTGATCTCGCTCTTCGAGTATGCAAGGTTTTGTCATAAAGTGATAAGGGACGTGACGGAGCATCTCGGTATTGCTTGTTTCACGGTAAGAAAGAAGGATGAAAAGGGCGTGTGGAGAAAGGCTTCCGAGGTTGGAACGGTTGCGAATGGGAACACGGCCAACGGAATGGATGGTGTGCATGAAAAGAGGTCTTGACGACGAGCCGATTATGCTTATAGATGCGCTAACTTAGCAGTCTTGATGTCCATGGAAAGAATTCTTGATGACGAATTAATTAGACTACTGCATTTTGCCTCATGCCATATAGAGTTTTTGTGGGCGCGCCGACAAGCTCGTTTTTGCTCGAGAACAACTCTGAGAATGCGACGTATGAATGGCGGACTGTTTCTTCCTCGGACGCGGTCAAGGACAAGAGTACTACAACTGTCAGTAATAACAACACGACTTCTCTGAACTCGTCAACCTCGGCTGGTACTAGCAACAACTCATTCCTGATCCCACACGAGACCTACGAAGCCGCTAGCTCTCGCATCTCAGAGTTTTACCAGAACACGATATTTCACGATGACGATGACGATGAGCAGGATCACGACGCTGCAGGCAACAACCAGACAACGGTGTTGACTTGGCCACCCACCGCACCTGCTGCTGAGATCTCCCACAACCAAGTCCCTTCATTTCTCTTAACCGACAACGACGACACCTCGGTGCACTGGGACCAGATCGAAACTCTGCGCTCTCCTCCTTCCTCTCTCTCAGACTCGGACTACACTCGATCACGGCTCAATGCCACTACCACAACCGGCCTCTTATCACGCTCAATCGCCCAATTTCCTTCGTTCCACTTTAACCCAAACTCGCTCTCTTCACTCTCGCAGCTTATGGCCGCTGCTACAGGGCCTCAAAAAAAGACAGTAATCAATATCCTAGTCGCGGTGTTGGACGTGGATCCTAGATCCGGCACGGACACGGTGAAGATCAAGAATGGAGCGGATGCAGGGAAGGAGGTGGCTGTCTTGAGAATGATTGTGGGTGATGAAGACGGTAGAGTTGCAAAGTTGACGGCGTGGAGAGATGTTGCGGAGCTTTGGGGAGGCGCACAGGAGGACGGAGAGGAAAATCCTCGTCGTCATCGTCGTCTAACTGGGGAGGCTCTAAAGAGAGGGGATATTGTGTTGATTGAAAGTGTGTTTTTCTTATCCATCTCTCCACGGGTTTTTTTGGCTGATGTCGAGGGCAGACGTGAACGGATCCAAAGACGCAAAGACTTTGACGCCAGTGTTGGTCGCGTCTCCGTATCTAAATTCAAGACTGACAATCTGTTATCGCACTTTGCCCCGTGAAGATGGCGATCAGAGGTGGAGGCCGGATTTGAGGCTGGGAGCGACAGATGCTGCGGTGAGAAAGGTCGCGGCTGTGGTTAGATGGTTTGAGAATATGGCTGGTTTGTGATTTGGGGGGCAAGTTTCGAAACCGATGCCGTACGTGTACGGTCATGTTTATTCGAACCGTGTTGACAGCTCAGCGCTCAGCGCTGAGATCCATCATTCACCCCAGAAGTTTTATCGCATTTGGAAAGAACACAGGTAAAATTGAGTAAAGGAGCATCCATCGTTGCCAAGCAAGTAAGCAAACCATTAAAAGAATCACATCAAAGCTGATGCACATCATAACCAACTGTGTCTCACCTAGTGTCTGTATCCAACCTACACGCTTCCAATTTAA